>JACCGJ010016983.1:0-17486 GCA_013407085.1 Atriophallophorus winterbourni | reverse complement strand
TATTTTGTAAGTTTTAATCACCATAAAAAAATATTTGTGAAATGTAAATTTGATTACTTTGGTTTTGATTATATTGAGAAATGAAGTCGAGACTTTCGTAATCGTTTGATGATTTTAGTTATCATCGCCTAGGAAGTCACTCAATTGAGAATAAAATCTGGTGCATGTGTTTCGAATTTGTGCCAGTTAAACTTGGAAAATGTTAACCGTAGGAAACGGTTTACCGCCAAATCTGTGTCTAATCGAAAAGTTATGATCATTTATATCGAATAACACTTTGTAAGCCTCAGTTTAATGAAAACTTCACTCAACAGTGTCATCCAAGCGCAACTTGTTTACCCTTATTCCTCCGTTTCAAGCGGATGCATATTCTGATCGTACTTTGTCTACCTGATAAGTTCAAACAGCACAAAACCGGTCGTGGGGTATGATAGAAATGCATGCAAATAAGATTTTTCTTTGATGTTTCTGGGTTCAAAAATATTTTACATGAGTATGCGCTCATTTCATCGATTATTTCAAAACGGTGTGGACGTACAAATTTGTGCTCTCATACTTGTGGATCTTATTGCTCGCTTTATTAACGGATCTGGACGGTTCCTATATCATTGAACTCGTCTCAACTTCCTCATTCGTAATATACTATTTTCAAGTCGGAGTAACGCGAATTCTTGAAAATCAAAACTTCCAGTTTCTACCCAACATTGCATACGCGTGCAACATTGCTTCCAATCCAGAATAACGCAACAACTCGGATACCATCAGTTACCCCGTGGATTTTGCTATCATTAGAAACATCACATTGAGCTACAGGTTTTGACACCTTGCTCCATATTCTATCTTCTGTAATCACCGAGTTATTGCGGATTACTTGTTCAATGCCGAAACCACGCCAGCAACCACTGGCAGCTCACTCAACTCGCAAAACACCAGTTATCGATCAACCGGCAAGCCCTACGCAGCCCACGAACATGTGCGAACGTGTAACGAGGTCCACCGCCCAAACAAACAAATCGATCGATCTTGCTGTGACCGCGACACGGGATCCGTGTGACCTCTGCATCACATGTCTAACCCCGGTAAACGTTGATAGCGTTTCAGTTAAATGTACTTTTTGCGGGTTCCGTCAACATGCGTCATGTGAGAACAATTTGACTGATGACTGTGTGCGTCTTGTGAACGACGAGAAACATCCATCTGTTTGTTTTGTTTGTATTAACTGTAGACAATCGAATGAAGGCGTTCGCCACAACACTAAAGACACCGTTTGTAGGACAATATCAGCTCTCGATTTAGAGAAATCTAAAGACTTTGAAGACAAAATCGAAAAACGAATGTCTGCTCTAGAGCAAAGTCTACAGCGAGTTGAAATTGCTATAATCGCGAATGAACAGGTTTTTCATGCATCATCGCCCGTAGCGGAAATCAGCGATAGAGCAAACGCCGATAAAACACCACAAAAGTCAACTTTGGTTAGTGGTGCATCTTCGGTGATTAGTGGTGATCCAATGCGACAACAAAGGAGCCATAGAGATGATTTCGTTACTAAGTCGCGTAAGACAGCATCTGCTGTGAATATAAATAGGAAAACGAATACAGTCAACAGTGAGACACCTCATCGATCAGCACCGGTGCAACCTGCTGGTGGTTTAATGAAGAAGACCCATAGTCTCAGCGTAATTTGCACTAACGTTCCTGAAACAAATGATGCACTGTTCGACGACAGGAAAAAGCACGATTTAGCCGAATGGAGCAGACTCTGTGACATGATGAACCTGGTTCCCATTAAACCCTCAGCTATAGTTCGTTTAAGTCGACACCCGAAATCACCCCACCAGGGTGATCCGAGATTACTCAAGGTGATATTGGAGAACGAAAACGACCTGGAAAACATACTATTAGACTCATACTTATTAAGGAGTGTTGCTGGCTCAAAAATCCGTATTTTCGCTGATCTCCCATGGTGGGAACGAAAATCAAAAGCCTCCGATCCGGCATCAGCAAGAAGTTTAAGAAGTTTAGTACTGCTTGGTGTTCCTGAGTGTGCTGAAAATCTAGCACCTAATCAAACAGAAAAACACGATAGACAACAATGGAAGTTTATATCCGAAACTATCGATGTAAATGAAACTGTCGCAATAGATACGTTCAGGATACCCAAGTCCATCCAATACAAAGGGGATGGACCCCGACCGCTTAAAATCACCTTCCTGACTAGCAATATGGCTGATTTAATTCGAGCACAATGGACTCAAAACAGTCGCAAGCTACCAAGTGGTGTCAGAATGAGTGCTCCGAAAACAAATAAACTAGATCCTGCAGACAGTATACCACTCACAAGCCCAAGTCAAGTCATTTCAATTAGCTCTCCAAAAAACGATCTGTGTCCGACTCATGCCGAGTCGGAAAAGTAGAAACGACTTCAACGCCTCAGCTGTATACTGTGAACCGGATTGAATTTATGCATACCAACCCTCAATCTTTGCCAAACATATCACAACTTGGAACTAAAACTAGTCTTTCACATTGTCCATCATTGTTAACCCATAGAACCATAAAGTGTCTCTATACAAACGCGCAGTGTCTGAGAAACAAAATACAGGAGCTTGATACCGTATGTACACAGCACTCACCGGACTTAGTTGCAATTACCGAAACATGGTTTGAACCTCATTTATCAGACAATGAATTGGCATTAAAAGGAATGTGTCTTCTCCGTCAAGACCGTGTGGGACGCGGCGGTGGCGTAGCACTTTACTACAACCAACAGTTATCCTGCAGAGAAATTGACGATATTGACCTACGTGTACAGGATACTCTGTGGTGCTCAATTAAGCTGACTACTGGAGATGATTGCATTGTTGGCGTGATTTATCGGGCTCCAAGCGCAAGTGACGCGCACAATGTTGAACTACTCCAGAAAATTCGACTTCTGGCTGCCAGATTTCAAACGCCACTCCTGTTTATGGGAGACTTCAACCTTCCAAACTTGATGAAGAAAAATGCTCTTTCAACGAATTCGCTCGACGATGCGTTTCAAGAACTGATCTTCGATATTCCTTTTTATAACCACGTCTTTGATAACACTAGATATAGAGATGGTAACATGCCATCTGTCCTGGATCTAATACTAACGAGTGAGGAACATGCCGTCGAAAATCTGAGCTACGAAACTCCATTGGGTTCTAGCGACCACCTGGTCCTCTTATTCGATTATGTTTGTCAAGCTGAGAGAACGAATGACATCAACAAAACAAAACTACAACTGGATATTGGAAGTCTTCACAATGCTCTTCGAACGATTTCTGACTGGAAACCAGACACCACGGACGTGCATCGTTCTTGGGTAAACTTCATAGAGAAGCTGTGTGATGAAATAAACCTACATTCCAGATTTGTGCCAAAGACAGCGAAAAAACGATTTACCTTCACGTTGAGAAGCCGCACAAGGAAGTGGATTAAGATACGCAACGATGCATGGAGAAACTATGTCCACAATCCGATGCCAGATAATTGGGAAACATATCGTCTGTTGAGGAACAAGGTCACCTCTCTTATCACCGAGGATAAGCAGTCTCATCAGGCAAGACTACTGACCATGATGGAGCGGAACCCCAAAGTCCTGTACCAGATCGTTAACACCACATCAAAAATTAAGCCTGGAATCTCAGCACTACGCACACCTCATGGTCTAACTACGACTGCGTTCGAGGCTGCCGAAGTTCTTGCAGGTTACTACTGCAAAGTTTTTTGCCCCAAGGAATCAGTGCATCTTACGCTGCATTCGATTGGCTTTTCCAATGAAATACTAAATGAAATCTCAATAAACAATGAGTGTGTCATGCTCAAACTTCTTCGTTTGAATACCGCAAAGTCACCAGGAGCAGATGGAATCACTCCTTTTATCCTCAAACGATGCGCATCCTCATTGTGTGGTCCACTCAGCACATTATTCCAAATTTCGCTCGAAAATAGTATCGTTCCCGCGGAATGGAAATCTGGTATCATCACACCAATCTACAAGGGCGGGAGTCGATCTGACGCTGCGAACTATAGACCAGTTACGTTGTTGCCAGTAATTTCTAAAGTGCTAGAGAGTTTAGTAGCGGAAAAGATCACCCATCACCTCGAAAACAATAGACTGCTTGCGACTGAACAGCACGGTTTCAGGAAACATCACTCATGTCTATCTAACCTCTTGCTCACCTTAAACGACTGGACTGAGTGTGTGGACAATGGTTACTCCATCCACGCATGCTTTTTAGACATGTCAAAGGCTTTCGACCGCGTCAATCATAGTATTTTAATCCAGAAACTTGAATTGCACGGGATAACAGGAAAACTTCTTGCTTGGCTAGAAAACTATTTACGCGACAGGAGTGCCCAAGTCAGAGTTGACGGCGCCTTATCGAAACCATTCAAAATTACGAGCGGAGTGCCCCAGGGTTCGGTCCTCGGACCGATTTTGTTTTTGATCTACGCAAACGACATTCCCGAGCGTGTTAAATGCAAGATTATGTTATTTGCAGACGATATAAAGCTTTGGAGAAGCATACGTACCAATGATGACTGTGAAACTTTGCAGAAGGATCTAAACACATTGCACGATTGGTCTTTGAGAAACAAACTACCATTCAACTTCCAAAAGTGCAAGGCGTTAAACATTGGAAAGACTGTTAATTACAACTACACTCTTGGGTCCCACCAACTCGTCTGGACAACTGAAGAGAAGGATTTGGGTGTTTGGACCAGTTCAAGTCTGAAGACTTCACTGCAGTGCAAAGCGGCATACAAAAAGGCGTCACAAGTATTGGCGTTATTGAGACGAATTTTCGGCAGATTCTCCAATCAGTCGGTGCCCCGTATCATGAACACCTATCTGAGACCAGCGATGGAGTACGCTGTTCAGGCTTGGTCACCCTGGATTCAGAAAGACATCAATCTTCTGCAGCGTATTTACCACCGAACCACAAAGCTTGTACCCGGACTAGCTGCTAAACCATATGAAGAACGTTTGAGGAGTCTCAATCTTTTCGACTTTCGCTGTCGTCGACTAAGAGGTGACCTCATACTGATGTACAATATTATGCACGTCCCTAACCATCCCTTGTCCAAACTTTTCACACGCTCGCCACCCCGTGCCAGTCGGAAACATGAACTTTCAGTGCTTATTCCCACTTCAAGACTGAACTGTCGAAGATATTCGTATGCTGTACGTGTAAGTTTCACATGAAACACCCTCCCCTCCACTGTTACACACTCAGCCAACCTGGATATTTTTAAAGCTAATTTGGACAAACACTTGAGAGACAACCCAAACTTTGATACGATTTACACTACATGAGTTTTCCTGTTCTTCTTTTTTATTGTATATACCTCATAACTCCATCCTATGGTTATTGTTAAGCTAAATGCTTTTTAGACCATTACAACTTTGAATCACTTTGAACTTTGAATCACTTTGAATCATGTGATTGAACTGTTTGGTCGTACCAGCCTTATCCAACAGTGCCATAGAAGCGCTACTTGTATACTATTCCTCCAATGTTTCAAGCTCATGCGGATCCTGATCTTACTGTCCCTACCTGATGAGTGCAAACATCACGAAACCGGTCGTAGGGTGTGTGTGATGGAAACGCATGCAAATGAGCTTTCGGTTTCTAAGTTGATTCGTTTTACAATTTTCAAAAATATAGAACTGTATACAACTTTAGAGGCTACAAACTGATATGGTAAATAAAAGATATTACCGTCATTCCAACCTGAAAGTGTTTAACCATCAAGAACATCATGAAATATGCAATTTTACACGTCCCACGTACATCCACAAAGTTTTGTTGTGTTTCAAACAGTATAAATGTTGAATATGATTCTATCAAATTGGGGTACATTTCGAGAAAAAAATACTAACACAACATAAAACTGTGACATTCTGCATTTTGCGTACCATTTAACAGCACTGTATGTGATAATTTGATTTTTCAATAGAAACAAATCGTATAAGCTTTGGGGCAAATCCGTGAATTACCAAAGATTCCCCAAATTTATTCACACTATCACCTCAAGGGCAGTGAAAATTGCCAACAGCTATAATTTACAGAAGTAAACAATTAAATTATTTGCGATCAATCAACTATTTGGTTATAATCGGAGTACATCACTAAATGGTAAACAATGTTGAGTTTGCTGTATTTTTATTTTTATTCTAGAATACTCCGTAATAACACGAGATTTAACGTTTCTGTAACTTTCTCATTTTGTGGTTATGTTATCTTTGAACATTAACCGTGAATACTAATTAATTGAAAGATAAAATGCAAGATTTTGATTTCGATTTGTAAACGATTGTTCTGATTGGCTCATACAACACTCAACTGAAGTTGCACTTATTTTATAACGTTTGAATGGTTTAGAGAAGGGGTGGGCAAACTTTTTGACTCACGGGCCACAGTGGGTTCCAAAATTTGACAGAGGGGCCGGACCAGGAGTATTTGGATGGAGTGTTTGGGCCAGATATATACTAAAATATTATATTTAGTGTATGTAAACCTCATAGCACTGTACTAATAATACAATCCAATTTATTAACTGTCAAATATGGAAAAGAGTCCTCATCACTAGGGTTACAAAAAAATAGCCCTCAAAACTTGAAAAAAATTGCCTTTTTTATATTGCTTTTATGATTGCCTAAAAAAAGAGCAAAAATTGCCTTACTTACAAACTTTCAATATGCATTTTTTTCATAAAACAGCAGAAAACCCCACCAATTTCAGTGGGAACAGTGTTGTTGGTCTCCTGTTTTTGCCAGTGCATCGAGGTCTGGAGTTAATTTTGTTGTGGCAATTCTCCGGACAAATCTAAGGTGTTGGTCTGTTAACTTGGATCTGTGATGGTATTTGTTGATTTTCATGACGCTAAACGTCTGCTCACACACATAGGTCGAGCCAAACAACACCAAAATCTTCTGTGCAGTCCTTCGAAGGTTTGGAAACGTGGTCTCGTTGAGTGAAGCATAAGATTCATTCAGTTTAAGAGACTTGAACTTCTCCTTTGAGATGGAGTCAGACTGAAGATCGATCAGTTCTAATTGCAGCTCCTGCGGTGCTGATTCGGGGTCTTGTGAAAGAGGACAAGACACCAGTTGAAGTAACTTGTCAATTTTTTCAAAATCACAGAACCGACGGCAAAATTCCATGTGCAGGTCGTCCAGTGATTTGCAGTATTTCTTCGCATTTCGGGCGGCCTCTTTCTGCACAGCCAGGGTGGGGAAATGTGCGAAAGATTCGTTTGACATTTGCTTGGAGAATAAACCAAGCTTGGATTTAAAGGCTCTCACATTTGTGTACATGTCGTGCACAAACAGATCTTTCCCCTGTAGCTTCACGTTCAGCTCATTCATGTGTGAAAATATGTCCACAGCAAATGCAAAGTCACATAGCCAGGTTGTGTCGCTCAGCTCGGGGAATTCTTCGGATTTTCCCACTAACAACAAAAATGAGCGAATCTCCTCTTTGAGATCCCAGATTCGTTGAAACACTTTCCCCAAACTTAACCAGCGGACGCGAGAATGGTAAAGTAGGTCCTGGTGATCCGCATCAGTTTCTCCCAGGAACGTAATGAACTGACGATGATTAAGTCCCTTTGCTCGTATGAAGTTAACAAGTTTTACAACCGGATCCACGACGTGATTAAGCTGCAATACAGACTTACACAGAGACTCCTGATGAATGATGCAGTGAAGAAAAACAACATTCTGGTCAGGGTTTTCTTCTTTCACTTTATCCTGGATTCTTTTCAGCAGCCCGACGTTTTTTCCAGTTAAATTTGGCGATCCATCCGTAGTGACATTGGCAAGTTTACTCCAGGGTAGCTTCATTCTCTCGATGGCAGCAGACACCTGTTCATATAAGTCCTTTCCTGTCGTTTTCCCTTTCAGTGATTCCATGCTCAAAAGCTCCTCTGTTATCTCAAAACTGTCATTAATCCCTCGGATAAAAATTAGGAGCTGAGCAGTGTCTTTTATGTCGTTACTTTCATCCAGTGCTAGTGAATATAACTTAAAGGATTCTGCCTTTTTGTTTAACAATCTGAGTATATCTGCGTCGATCAGTTCCACGCGGCGAGTCACTGTTATGCGTGCTAAACTGATTTTTTCAAACTTGCCTTTGCTCTCCGGACACAAAAGACCAGCTGTCTCTACTATGCATTCTTTCAAAAACTCGCCTTCGGAGAATGTCATCAAATAACTTGCCTTGGTACTTAACTCTTGAATTGCTGTTTGTCTTTGAAACAAGTTCTGTTGACTGTGTAAATGAGTTGCCAACCTTTGAGCAGTAGCCGCCCGTTCTTGTGTTGACTGCTTGCTAGCATAATTTGCATGCTTTGTGTCAAAGTGACGGCTGATATTGTACTCTTTGATAACCGCAACAGCTTCTTGGCATATCAGACATACAGCCGTTGACCGGACTTCGGTGAAGAAGTATTTTGTTGTCCACTCCTTATTAAAAACTCGGCATTCGCTGTCCACTTTCCTTCTCTTTGGTCCACTCATTTTCACAGAAGGGCTCAAATGTCTACAAATGAAGTAGAAAATTATCATTGTCTAAACTTTCAGGGTTTATCAGTTATTACATGCAGAAAAATGAAGCACGGAGACCAATTTTACAAGCGTCACCTCACTTCCGAAGTCTGTTTACAACTGGCGTCCGGCATGGCTCTGCCGTCTCACATGCTTAAAAAAACGGTCCACACGTCCATTAAGGGTAACAAGTTTGGACAAGGTCGGCGGGCCAGATTAAAAAGCCTAACGGGCCGGATGTGGCCCGCGGGCCGTAGTTTGCCCACCCCTGGTTTAGACTGACACAACAGTTTGGAAAATACGATTTTGGCATCGTAATATCTTTGTAATATCTTTATTAAACGCTTATTGTTTTTATCATCGGGTTACTAAACCACATACAGATGGTGTCCTTATTTCGATTGATACCTGTTAGTTGAACAACTAACCTATTCGATTCTTTTATTTGAATAACGATTTTTTGCTGAAGCGATGCAAACTACATATCCCTTAGGGCCTCGAAAAAAACACTTTGTGTACGACATCGAAGAATTTAAAACATCCTTGAAGGATCTCGGTGAAATTGCACCTAATATCAGATTGCACAGAGGGATGTTCCACGAATAAAAAACCCCATAAATTAAATTCCGGTTAACTATTTTGAATGGGGAAGGCACGGTTAACCTGTTCATTCACGTGCACATCCATATATGAATGGGATTAATCCCATGGGATTGAACATTGCGAACAACACGAAACTCGCAGTGAATTGTGTGATGGAAATGCAAGCAATTGCACATCTGTTATCAGCGTTAATTCGGTGTTCATAACTAGTCTCGTCACCGTGAAATGACACCTACGAATGAGCCAAATATCCAACCAGAAATTTAATTTAGTTTAAAGTTATTGTTATAACAACCATTCATATACACACCAACGTTATGCTTCTATCGACAGAAGCCGAATGATTAAGTTCAGTGAGCCTTGAAACAGTGGTATAGTGGTTAACAAAGGTATACTTGAATGTGAATGTTAACAAGGGTTCTTAAAAAGAAACAGAATGTTGAAATATAAAATCACATGGCGCTTAAGATGATTAATATTATTCGAGTGAAACCCATGACCGTGATAAAAAGATCATTAGCATGCATTTCAATCAAACACACACACCCTAAGACCGGTTTCGTGCTGTTTGCACTCATCAGGATTCACATGCACTGGAACAATAGAATAATGGAAAACAAAACTATGTATTTGCTGAATTGCCGCCAAATATCCCCAGTTCGAATGTACCCAAAACTCAGTCCACAAAATTAATGAAATCCATTATAACCGACTTAAAATTTCTAAATTGCATTTCAATCAAACTACTTACATTTTCTCAAATATATTTCAACCTGTTGCGATAACAATCAGCCGAAACAAACCACAAATCAAAAATCAATAATGTGATGATTTGAGATATATTTCACACAATTATTGCGTTTAATTCCAATTGTATAAAAGCGTCAAAATGTACATATATATTCACGTTCGTTTCAGGTATGACCACTCCCTCATTCAGGGACGCAGACCCATTTGTTTTGATCGGGATCATACTCTGGTTGCAAGCCACCGGGACACCTGATGCGTTTGGCCTTTACTCTTGGTTTCTCTGTAGTTCTTGGGCCTCTGTAGATCTTGTTTGGGATCATGCCGTAGCTCTGAGAGTACTGACACTCAGCCAGTACAATTATCATCGTTATCGCAACAAAAGCAAGTAGAAAGCGCATTTTATTGTGAAGCTGGACCTGAAACAAAGCAACGGAAAGTTAGGTGTTACGCTGAAGCTAACATTTCAAATTATGCCATTGTGCGATGAAGCAATGAACTCACGTCTCGCTAGATTGCCGAACCGAATTATGTTGAGCCAACCACCAGTTGCTGTATTTATACTTGTGAACTATCCAACGCGGAACCGAGGTCAAAGCCGTGTGGAGATTTCTCGGTCAATGGGTCAAAATCGTCGGTTAACTCTTTCGGTCAAATCGCTAGTCGGTCGAAGGGTCAGGCCAGTTGACAAATCGAACTTTCGGACCTTTCATCTAAAAATTTTTCAACACAACCCGCAATCATTATTTCACTTTGATTCGGATGTGTGGCTGACTCTTTTTTCTATGTGATTTCACTTATAAAATAGAATAATTTAAAGTTGAACTTTGCATAAATGTAGGACAAATCAACACGAGTTCTTAGTGAATCATTTGATTGACGGATGCTAAAACAGCCCAATCTAATTTCTGCTTTACATTTCAAGTTGTACTTTCTAGATATCATGTTTATTGTTAAAAACGCGTTTAGTTTCCCTTTGTATTGCATGTTTTATCTGGAATTACTTCACGTTAATGCAGTTAAACAAGAGAAATAAAATTATTGTGTTAGTGAGCTTCATATTTGATCCAAATTATTCCAGGCCACGTGTTTGGATCTAAAGGCAGATCGTTGCACCAGTCACGCCTTAGCCCTTTCAGAGTCTTATAAGTTTCACATCCACAGATGGCAGCTAGGTCTTTCGTATTCGTCCTTGAAGCTTTCGCCATTCACTGATCCGTTTCTGTTGAAACGCGTCTCTTTAGTTCTAAACCTCTACTGTGTGTGAAGTGGCCTAGCAGTTATGGTCCTTGTTAAAGGTGTGTTTCTTGGTCGAAAGTATCCCACTATATCGCTTTCGAACGGACTTGTTAACTAATGGTTTGTTATCACACTCGATCAAGAATATCCTAATGCAACCTCGGACAAACACATGTTATGATCTCTTATCCCATGTCATAGCGATAACTTAATATAATGCGGCTTTGTATAAAACATTCCAGTTGTCAGTAGAATTCCAGGTCTGTGGATTCCATCTATTGCAAAGCATTACGCAAGAGGTCAACTCGTGCTTCATCTTCAGCTTTAGCTCAACTTGTATTTCATATGAATGGCCTTAGGTAGTTGAAGACTGAAACATATTGCGTCTGAGATGCTTGAATACATCTAAATTTGCATGATGCGTACTGCATTTCGTTTGAGATTGATCATTAAAACTGAACTACTGATGCGCTCTAGAGTGTCTGCAGCATTTTCAGTTTTGCGCCGAGAATAAAGGACATCACTGGTGTAGTTTATAATATACATCTATTGTGGTCCGAGTGAGTGAATACCGTGTTTATAGAACAATCGATAATATACTTGAACATGAGTTAGGTTCTGTGTGAAAACATATAGTGACAAGATTTTTCACCGTACACACAAATCCCAGCCGTCCTAGAATTAACATGTGGTTTGCTAAGGTTAGAGAGTTTTGAGGAGGCTTTATACGAGAGAGTGATGTCCGAAACCAACCGAATTTATAGAACTACCTGTAACGCTATTCCTACCCATCAAGCTAAACATTTTGTGTCTGCATCGATCTATCTATAGATGAATGTATTTCTTTTGTTGTTTTATTTACTTCTCCAATATGTAAACTTCATTCTATATAGTGAATAACAAATGGCACTCTCAAATGTTAAGATTTATTTGTATTTAACCATCATTTTTCATACAACATATTTCTTTATCTCTATGTCTATCTAACCAACGATCCCTGCATCTCTCCAACTGCATATCAAGTTTCCCGATTCTCAACCCGCCTTTTTTACATTTTTCAATTATCGATATTAACCTTTGAAACAAATTACCGAAACTTCAGCTGCTCTGTTCAATTTTCAACTCGATTATTGAATTTACTTTTCAAACTTCTGAAACCTCCCTAATCAAAAAAGCGAACGGTTTATACCATTACAGTATATGTATATTTCAAATGTACAATTCGGAAAATTTCAAGTCCCTCGTGATAGACGTGGTGATTTACTCGGGGGTATATGACCCCATCTGGCAGCAACAGGCATGCATCTATCTCTTTTCAATTCCGGGTCGTAATATTTGACCAAACGTCCTGGACAGCTACGGCGATAGCGGGGTTCTATCGGTGGTGCTTTGGTCGGTGGTGCTGGAGTGAGTCGCACGTTCTTCTCCGGTAGCATCCCGTAACTCTGCGAGTACTGACACTCAGCCAGTACAATTATCATCGTTATCGCAATAAAAGCAAGTAGAAAGCGCATTTTCTTGTGAAGCTGGACCTGAAACGAAGCAACGGAAAGTAAAGTGTTACGCTGAAGCTAACATTTCAAATTATGCCATTGTGAGATGAAACAACGAACTCACGTCTTGCTAGATTGCCGAACGGAATTATGTTGAGCCAATCACCAGTTGCTGTATTTATACTTCTGAACATCCAATGAGGAACCGAGGTCAGAGCCGTGTGGAGATTTCGAGGTCAATGAGTCAAAATCGTTGGTAAACTCTTTCGGTCAAATCGCTACTGTTTTTTGTTATCTGCAACGAGGTTACCTCGGTCGAAAGTGCAAGCGCGTTTGCGAACCAAAGTTACCACTCGAGGGTTCGTATTTGCAATTTTGAGTTCCAGGAAAAAATTTCATTTACGATACAGCCTATATGATTGATAATTCAGGATTCTAAATTTAAGTTAATGAGAGTTTATAGTTGCCGAATACCATAGATTTTTCCTATACGGATATAATTTATATAAATTGATGCCTTGGGAAATACGAAAGCTTTTGTATGTATTATGTCGGTATGATTAACAAAGTTTCATCAGTGTAAAGTTGCATTACTAAAGTAATGTGTAAACGAGCGTTCGGATCATAATAGTTTGCGAGATGCATCCATTTTGTTTCTGAATATGAGTTCTTTAAATGGGTGTACACCGTGTGATTCTAATAATCAAACGCGCACCGAAACGAACAAGCAAACACTCCAAGAAGATGCTTAGTGCAAGATCGACATTAAACACGGTTTCAGGACATATCCTGAAGCGTAACTAACCACTGCGATATCTGATCGCGGGGATTCCAGCCTGGAAGACGCGCTGCGCCTACTTTAGAAAGGTTACTAGTAAGGGTTTTTAACTGCCTATGACATGTGACGGTTTGGCCACCCCGAGATTTACGCCAATAAGAATGTGGCGGTGCAAAATGAATCCGTTTCGGAGGCCGGTGGTCTGTCATCCGTAAAACGTAACCCGTAACAGTGTAACCTATGCTGGTTGATCTGCTTCTCTATATCAACATTACTACCGAACAACTTATTTCGAAGAGCATCGGTGCGTATGCGATTGTGACAGCTAACTCCTAGAATGCTGCGGAGAGACCGTTTGTCAAATACTTGGAGACGCTGAATGTGTTCTTTACGTAAGGTCCAGGTTTCGCAAACATATAGAATATCGGTTCTCTAAATGGGAGTACACCGTGTGATGTTAAGAATCAAACGCGCACCGAAACGGACAAGCGATGTCTGAGAATGCGGTGAATCAACTACCAACTGGAGAGTGCGAGTACTACGGAATGACTGGAGTCGAAATAGAATCCTCGGGGGATGAAGCTTTGAGTTCCTTATTATGTATGAGCGCATTAGATCCGATCGAAATCGTCTGTGAGCGAGAGTTTCCAAATTCAGATAGACTAGTCACTCCTCATAAAGGCGATCGCGAAGACAGGCAAATATGTTTGTTGCACTGCGATATAAATTCTCGAGCAGCTCGATGGCTTTTCTTCGCCATAGCTTCCGATGTGTGGAAAACACTGGGTTTCTATGTGTATTGATTAACATTAAAAATGTTTCGAGTGATCTTCTAAATATACCAAACATTCTGTAAGCACCATGATTTTCCACAATCTTCCAATTATCATTTGTTGTTGTCCACTCCAGTTGTTGATACACAATCTGTCGAGAAAATGAAAAATTTTTGCTGATAAGCTGCCTTGTTTATCCAAATCGTTATGAAAGCACAAAAAGTCTACGCCTAATTTTATTCGCCGCCAAAGCATTGCATTATTCACAAAATGAACCATCTACGCTGTAACGAGTTTCCGATGCTAATTGGTGTACGCCAAAAAGAAAACCAGTGCAAGTTTCGAACATTTTGGTACGCCAATAGACATTCAAACACCACATATTAGATGAGCGAGTATCCAATGACGATATACGCCACTGTTGTTTCGATATCCTCCGCCTGATTTCAATATTGCGACAACACCGACTGAGATGATTTGACCAAATCCTGAGACGATCAGGACACTATCGTCGAAAACCTGTGCAGAATGGCGTTGTCGTGGCAAAGGGCAATTAAAGACTTGTCTCGCCGCCCTGAGATCGGATGTGGAGATGCTTGGTCTACCATCGGTTTATGGATGGCGCACGTGGGACCGGACATGGCTTAGAATCTGCGTGGATCTCGCTTCTATCCGTCCAGCGTGGGTGGATGCAATCTGTAATATCAACAGAGGAGACTCATCCTTCAGGATTAGATAGTCGGACAAAAGTGAAGAGTAAAGTAGGCACATAATCGATGTGGTCTTGCGATCAAGCAGATAGCTGCTCATCCATGTCAGGACGTTGTTTTTATGCCATCATGCTGTAGACTGGTCAGGTTTATAAAAAGGCCGACGTGATCGAATGTCTGTCCAAGTAAAACATGTGCACGCAGCAATGCTTATCTGCTGAGTTGGTCCAGTCATTGATCGCCTCCAGCAGATTGGTCGATCAAATATGAGACTTTCGGAATCCATGGTGTTCTCTGTGCAACAGTTTAGGGTTTCGAGATGATTTGATATCTTCGCACACACGATACGCTGCGTAACTTTCGAGATTACGGAAATGATTGAAACACGGAGGTAATGTGCTGCGTCAGTACGAGTGCCATTCTTCTGAGTGGGCTATTATGTGACGTTCATTAGATTCAAAGATTGAGAGTTGCACTTCTAAACGGATGCTCCAATGCCGGATTACACTGCAATTTTATATTCCAGTAAAGAAGGTCAACATGTTCAAAAATATAAAAATTCAATAAGAGATATTCGGAAAAAGAACTGTAGAATACAAGTTATCAACCTAGTGAATGAAATCAGTAAATGCTCGATCATGGAAATTGTTTGATGACTCACAACGGTTATTTCCTTACTGTTTTCAGTATTATATCGTACAGAATAACTTTTGCAAGATCTGGAAACCGGCTATCGTACAAACAAGGTTATGTACCACTGTATGCAAACAGTGAAGATCGATATAGCCAAATGACGGATAGCTATTCATTTGCGCCCAAAAGCTAACAAGTAAACTTACTTACTTACTTGATGACTCCTCTAAAGTGACACAGAAAAACATACATTATTAGTATAACATGAGGCAGAATACAATGGAATATCAGGTTAACTAGCAGTGAAGGCTTGAGGGCAACAGAACAAACAATAAAGCTAAGTTATGTTCCAAGAAATTCGCCGGAATTTATTAGTTGTATCAATGTTCCGCAAAATTAAACTCCCGGGATTTTCGCAAATCATTTGTGCTTGTTCTTTGATTTTCCGGAGAATATGTACGGGCATTTTAGTTTCAGATTACCTACTTATTAAAAATTAATAGTAAAGTATACAAAATTTGTATGAAAACACAAGCCTGATCCAGGCAAAGTGCTGCACAGTAATAGACTGCCCATGAGCCAAGATACTGTCAGGTTGCACAGGCCTAGACATATATGAGGGGGGAAATAGAAATAGAAATGGTAGTGAGACTCCAGCGTGTTACAGCATGCATCGCGGTATCCATCTTTTTCTATATACTCAACAATTCGCATAAACTCTCAAATTACTACGCATAACTTTGATGCAGTTTTGTTCATATGTCATCGGTAGTTCAATACACCAATCTACACTTGCTATAAGATTTTCACAGTCACCAGTTTTGAAATGATAATACTTTATGTTACAATATATTATTACCCCCTGCTGAATCATATTTTCTGATCAATAGTTTAAGAGAAGTCTAGCAATGAAAAACTTCATCACAAACATTCTACATGAGATGTCCACAGATTTTTTCCAAATAATGATTTCAACACAATGAATATCGTTTTTCATTATTTCATGCATCCATAGTTTCTCAAAGCCTTGTTACTTTCCTAATACCCTCGGACAAAACGCTGGTCAGAGATTAAATTAAATTGCTATTGGCTGGAAATGCAACGTTTTGCTTGCGACAATAATAAGCTCCTAAGCCGATGTCTGTCACGTTATTTTGTACAATAACTACTTGCTCTGTCTGAAAGATCTTTCAGTACATTTTGATTCGCCGGGCAATGTACACGCTGGTTTTTCTAAGCAAGTGTAACAAACAGTTCTATCCGGTAATCGATTATTCTCGAACAAAGCAGTCGATATTGCGTGACCAAGCAAACGGAAATTCAGACAAGATAAATGGAAAACGATTTTCAAAGAATGTTTCATTAATTCTATATTATCCGATCCATATTGAAGGAGCGAATTAATTTCGCGGTAGCATTCTTCGAATTTGTACAGTGGTCAGTAAGTTTCTGATCAATTCTAACAATATTCCATCTATTCAAAAACGTTATCACTCCATCGATCTACACAACCGTTTTAGCCTCAACAGAAAATATTATAGAATAAACGAGACGAATAAACTTACAATTAGTGGTTTCTAAACATTTCTACAAAGCTCATCAAAATTACAGGTTTGACAACGGGAAACAGCCAGAAACGGGTAGGGGTGTGCAAAGGATTGGAATATGAGCAACACAGAACATTGCTATTTTCGAAGCGCCTCGAACGTTTGACCAAGAATTGATTTGGGATTCTGTATTTGTTCCTTTTTCTTTGTAATAACCCTATAAAACGTTGGCATGCTAGTCTAGCATTGTGTACCACTTTACCACTGTTTCAAGGATCACTGAAGTTCATTGTTGTGTCTCCACCTGATGACTCAAATCGAAAGAAACACTTAGTGGTGTGTAAAGGATGTGGATGTGATCACCACAGTATATTAAGTGATATAA
>JACCGJ010016982.1:0-16748 GCA_013407085.1 Atriophallophorus winterbourni | reverse complement strand
TCCAGGACTAGACAGATATGTGAAACAGTCGTCATGGTTGCATGGCAGTTAAGCACGTGGTACATGTTACCGGTGTAATGCTGTCAACGATGAGAGAACTTTAGTGTAGATTAATGAAATCACGCATTAAAAGTGCTACACAGTAAAGTGCAGCCCCGAGTTAAGATAATGTCAGACCTATAAAATGACATAGAGACTCTTAAGATTTTCCGCATATAGCTCAACACCTTTGGCAAATCAAGTTAGCGAGGTGTTACTTACGCACGACAAAATTAGTGTACAATGGCACATCCGTACCATATAAATGGTTAATAAAAAAGAAAGTCACGAAGCACAAGTCAAACGCAAATAAAAATCCGCCAAATGACGGTATGTGGACTGTAGTTTTATATCAGACTCATAAAACGGGTCTGAAAGAAAAGATCTAGCAAGTAAATATCACATTTTAGTCAAAATAAGATTAATTAAACAAATTCGATTTTAGTTTCTCTGCGTCTGCAGTACGCTTGCCGGACTACGCTCCAGATAGTTGTCCAGGCTTCATCCTGAAAACTGCCCTGCAATCGGGTAACCCGTAAGGTAATGGACGTTTGTATCCATGTATATATGTACGGATATGCAAGTTGCACGGATGTGCAATCGTGCAGCATTTCTGTGCTGTACGGCTAACATCGTGCTAAATTGATTGGCCAACGGTAGTGGGCTGCATGCTGAAACACGCTGGAGTCTAACTACTATTTCTATTTCTATTCCCTCCCTCACATCTGTCTAGGCCTGGGCAACCTGACAGTATCTTAGTCCATGTGCAGTCTCTGACTGTGCGGCACTTTGTCTGGATCAGACTTGTGCTTTCATACCATACCATACCATACCATATATGTATGAAATCACAAGCTCAATATGGGCAAAGTGCCGCACAGTCATGGACTGCGTGTTGTCTTAGATGATGTGGGCTAAATCTGTACGAAGCAACCTGGTTTTAAGGCGCTAGTCACCCAACTTGAGCTCTTCTCTTATCAGTAATAGCAGTTCCTATGGCTTGCGGAAGCCACTCTGTCTTGGCCTGGGCAAAATGACAGTATCTTAGCCCATGCACAGTCTCTGGATGTGCGGCACATTGCCTGGATCAAGCCTGTGATTTCACGCACACACTCATCAAAGAAGGGGGGCCTGGATTTTGTCCAAATACAGAAGCAGTGAAACCGGAAGTGTTGATATACGCATGAGTGATTAGATTAACAAAACATCAATTATGGCTGTCCAATTCGATAAAATTTAACGGTTTTTTACGGAGAAAAGATGAATATTTTACATTAGTGTTACATGCAACTTGCTTTGAAGTTGTGCACGTATGACTCACCTCGTTGATTATAATCTAAATGTTCTACTGAGTGGATAGGACTGACCAATGGTCGAACTGGGGTCACGTTGTTAAGTGATTGCGAATCCGCATCGCTTGATACCACCATCTGCTTCACCACCGTTTCTTTTGGTGAAGTTTTGTCATCCGCTTCTTTGCGACATGCGGCTGTCGCTTTGGGGTTAGTATTTTTCTCTGGAAGCCGGTGATTTGGAGGTGGTCTGAAACGAGGGCGAGTATTAGCGCGGGGGTAATATCGAGTTCTTTCTCGATACATCTGTTGATGAGGAATCCGGGGTTGAAAGTAGGGTCTATGAGGAGCTGGGTATCCATACTCGTGGAAGGGTGGACGGAATGGACCGATCGGATAGCGATAGGCTCCAAAATTATCATCGGAATATTGGTCCCATTGATTCGTATAATATGGATGCGGTTGTCGGGGGTTACGATATCCAAAGTAGTTACCGCGAGGAGGTCTTGGATACATTCTGAAAAAAACAGGTAAAGTAATGGCATTGAAAAAGGTTTGATTTTAAGTCATGATGATTACAACTTCTCATCATCATCATCGTCAACATGGACAGCAGTACACTGGTATGTTTGATGAATATGAAATCACAAGCCTGATCGAGGCAAAGTGCCATGCCCTCATAGACTGTGAAGGTGCCAGGCCTAGACAGATATTGGAAAGTATTGAGGAAATATTATTATTTTCCTCAAAAACTCATTATAACTTATAATTTATGATTCTCTATTCTGATTTGTCCATTTTGTCGGCCATAATGATTCAGTGTATATATACACACGAGCCGCAGCCTAATGGCTTTTTGGTCAGAGACGGTAAATCTCTTTGTCTAAACGGCCTGCCTTTGTTCTTGCTACGCGTAGTGTTTGGTTTAGTTAGTCAATTGTGACTAATAGCACAAAGGGTTTTCAGTGTTAAACATTTGGGTAATTATTACTTGGGTTCTACTCGGGTAATACATAACAGAAAGGAAATTAGAAATGGCAGTGAGACTTCTGCATACTTCTGCGTGGCGAATCAATTCAGCACGATCTTAGCTGCACAGCACACAAGTACTGTGTAACGAGATAGAGTGAAAGATACTTCCAAACGAATGAGAAGATAACGCATGATAGAAAGGCTTTAATCAATTATAGATTTGGGCATATAGACTGTAACGAGAAAAGAGAACTGTTAATGGAGTAAAGCAGTACAATATGTTTAATATACGTGTGTGTTTATAAAGAAGGAAAGGTATGGAAAATAATACGACATTCTTCCCGGCGGGAAAGAAATGTATGTTATAATAAGTCACGCCTCCCGATTTCGGAGACAGTAAGGTCTGACTCTTTGTTGCTGCGTGATGAGTTGTTCGGTATTATTCTTTTCGATAGGAGTATTTGAAGGTGTGTCACAATCAAGAGTTTCGGGGGGTGAGTCCACTGGTTCGGAGCCAGTTGCTTGCAGTGATTGATCTACTGGGGCTAATCTTCGCAATGAGACGGTTTCCTCACGACCATCATGATAACGTACGTGCGCGTACTGGGGATTGCACTCCAACAGTTCGCCTTCCTCTACGAGCGGATCATACTTGGAATTACGAACATTCTTCTGAATGAGTATCGGTCCGGGTACCAATAACCAATTCGGAAGACTAGTACCGGCAGGCGATCTGCGATTGTGCAGAAACATACGTTCGTGTGGAGTGACATTAGTAGCGGTGCATAGAAGTGACCGTACCGCGTGAAGCGCATCCGGGAGCACCTGTTCCCACTGCTCTGTACTCAGCCCTCGGTTTCGCAAACTGAGAGAGATTGTTTTCCACAGTGTACCGTTCAAACGCTCTACCTGTCCATTTCCTTGAGGATTATATGAAGTAGTTCTACTGGTGGCAATTCCTCGAGAGTGGAGGAAAGCTTTAACATCAGCAGACATGAAAGAAGGTCCTCGGTCAGAGTGGATATAGGATGGCATACCAAAAATTGAAAATAGTTCGATAAAACGGGAAATAATTGTGGAACTGGTCATATCTGCACAGGGGAAAGCAAAAGGGAAACGTGAAAATTCATCGATTACGGTCAGTAAATAGTGATTGCGTGTGGAAGATGGAATAGGTCCTTTAAAATCGACGCTAAGGCGCTCGAACGGTTTGGTTGCTTTAATCAGAGGGTCATTAGAGGGATAGTAGAACTTTGGTTTCAACTGTGAGCAAACGGTACATTGTTGAATGATAGTTTTTACATTATCCACGGAGAAAGGTAGATTTTTTGATTTCACAAAATGGAACAAGCGAGTGATGCCAGGATGGCAGAGTGAGTCATGAATACTTTTCAAATGTGTGAGAGATTGGATGCTTGAACAAAAACCTCGAGATAACGCATCCGCTACCGTGTTGCTTGGACCAGGACGATAGACCACGTCATATGAGAACTGGGAAAGCTCTATGCGCCAACGTTGGATTTTATCGTTCTTAATTTTGCTTGCAGCTTTGGAATCATACATGTAGGCGACAGAACGCTGGTCTGTGATCAACTTGAAATGACATCCGATGAGATAATGCCGCCACTTCCGGATGGCTTCGATGATCGCACATGCTTTTTTCTCTACCGCTGAGTGATTGCGTTCACAATGAGATAGAGTTCGAGAGAAAAGGGCTACCGGGCGGCCGCTTTGGTTAAGGGTTACGGAAATGGCTATGTCTGAGGCGTCGGTTTCAACGACCAGAGGGACATTACGGTCGATAGAAAACAGAGATGCTTGAACCAATTCAGATTTTAAAGTGATGTACGCCTCCATAGCCTTGCCTGACAGAGGGAATGTTTGATTGTGAGTCAGATGATGGATTTTGTCGGAAAACTTTGAAAACCACTGGGAATAATATGAAAACATGCCGACAACCCTTTGTTGGGCTTTCGAATCGGTTGGAGGTGGAAGCTTCAGCAGCGCTTCGAAGCGTTCTGGATCCGGTTTTACTGTTCCTGCTGACACTTCGTATCCAAGTAATTTGATTTGTTCGACACCATAAACGCACTTGTCACGATTCAAAGTTAAACCATACTTTTCCACCACCTGCATAAACTTGCTCAAATTAATATCATGTTCTTTCTTATCCGCTCCGCAAATTGTGATGTCATCAATGTAAACGTATGTGCCTTGAAGTGATTCAGTACGAATAAGTTCATCCATAACCCGTTGAAAACAGGCGACCCCATTCGTAACACCGAATGGTATGCGTTTGTAATGATACAGGTTGCCACATGCTTCAAACGCGGTGTATTCACGTTCATTGTCTTTTATAGGGATCTGATGATAAGCACTTTGAAGATCCACTGTGCTGAAGACACGGTAATGAGAGATTTTATCAATTAAATCATCAATGCGAGGCAAAGGATAGGCATCCAAGTATGTGAAGCGATTTATGGTTTGGCTGTAGTCAACAACCATGCGTTTTTTATGGCGTTCGTTAGTTGTGACCAAAACCTGTGCTCGCCAGGGTGACTGAGATGGTTCAATTATGCCATCTTTCAGCAACTTGTTAACTTCAGTCTGGATGAATAGTTCGTCACTGTGACTATGTCGCCTCGATTTAGTGGATATTGGCCGACATGATGGGTCGAGATGAACAAAAAGTGGAATCGGTGGTAGAGTGGCAACAGAGAGGCTACACAAGGAAAAAGGGGGTTGAATCCCCTCGAAAGGAATTTCGACCATCTGATGCCGTTGAAGAAAGTCATGACCTAATAATACGTCAGCACAAAGGTCAGGAAGAATAGATAGTTTAACATTATCGTAAGAATTGTTTTTATGGATAATGGAAACGAAACAGTGACCTTTGGTACTACTTGTCATTGATGTAGAAGCCAGAACGATTTGATTTTTAGACTCTAGTACCGGCCATTTGTGTTCACGTATGATTTCTTCAGAGACATAACTTTCAGAACTTCCGGTGTCAACCAGGGCATGGAGCGTTATACCATGACACGGATTTTAGTAATTGCTTTCTTTAAACTGGTTGGCACGGCAGCTGTGGCAATGGCTGATGCAAGAAATGCGCAAGCAGGAGCATTATGTTTGACAAAGTTTGTAGAACGACAAACTTTGATGAAATGTCCCTTCTTGCCACATGATTTACAAACGGCTTCTCTAGCAGGGCATTTGTGACGTGGATGTCGATCATATCCACAGAAGAAACAATTACCTGGAAGCCTTGAGTGAGCAGTTGCCAAGGTTGTATCCGACTTAGAGGTATCGAGGTCTATGGTTTCCTTGGGAGATGCTTTGCAAGTAATGACAGGAGCTGACGATGCATATGAATTAGACTGTCGCTGAGCCAAGTCCAACGACTTTGCTTGATCGAAAGCTGTCTGTAGATCGATACATTTATGTTCCAGCAAACGCTGCCTGATAGGATTTGAGAGCAATCCAGAAATAAACGCATCACGCGTTGCATCATTTTGGTTTTCAGTTGCGCTCACGGATTTAAAATTACAGTCTTTAGCGAGTATGTGCAATCTCTGAACAAACTGGTTGAGGTTTTCGGTTTGTGCTTGTTTGCAGGTCGCCAAAACATGTAGTGCGAACACTTCGTTTTTCGGTTGCACGTATATGGACTGAAGAGTGGCTACTGCAGATTCATGTTGTGCATTGAGATATAAGTTTGTACACAGAAGGCGACAGAAAATGAATAAAAGTTTTGAGTTTGTCTGGTTTGTGCGATTCTATGATTTCAAGAAAAATGCTGAATGCGTAAAACCAATGCTTCCAGGAGTCGACAGCGTTTGAAGCGTTCGGATCGGCGTCAAAGCGATCAGGTCTGAGTAAACGATCCATTTATAGTTGATTAAATTGTAACGAGATAGAGTGAAAGATACTTCCGTGCCCCGTGATATCATGTAGAAAATGCTTAACTTCTACGGTATTCGAATCAAATGTAACAAGCTGACTGGAAACCTTGAAAAGTACTGGTGCAAACCCAAGTTACAGGGGCATGCATTCATTGTTTATTTGGAAAATCCTAGGGTGTTGAATGGCTCTAAAAAATACGAATAGCGAAAAAAGGGAAATCCTATGTAATGGGGATATAGAAATTTTGTATTTTGTTCGAACAGCTTTTACCTTGTTGTTAATTATTCTCTCATAAGTTAATTGCCACATTGTTTTAATAAAAGCCTGTACTCAAGAATATTCACAATTAGCATGATGTCGATCATTTTAAGATGATTACAAAGGTAATGCAGGTACAATTATAAACATAATTGTCACTAGCATTCTATTTAATTGATCACAACATTTTGGGGCATTCTTTGTTGAGGGAGAGAGATCTTTTAATTTCAAAAATGTAATGTAATGTCTAACACCATCAAATTTAGGGTGAGGCTAAGAAATTACTGGAAGATGAAGTAACAGGTACGTCAGAAGTATAGAAAAGCTCTACCGAGAGACGCTAGCAAACAGTAAGCGGGCAACCTGACCCTAAGCAACAAGAATCAAGTTCTTTGAGTGCACGACGAAGAATAAGCTGATATTGAGTGTATCCATTATCTCAACATCACCACAACGTGAAGATAAATCAATGTGTTCTAACTACCATGAAATAAGGCCCATCGTTGTCTGCTGCACAGGTGCATTACACGGTTCGCCGTTGAGCGCCATAAACCTACAGGAGTAAGCCTATGAAGATTTCGCTCGGGGATGGCAGAAGTAGAACATTGCGAATAATTTTGGAGCACCATGCACGATATTAGCAACAAATAATGTTGAGGAAATATTATTATTTTCCGCAAAAACTCATAATAACCTTCAAAACCTATTGAATTTATTATTTTCCATTCTGATTGGTCTATTTTTCTGCCCTTGTTCTTGCAACGCGTAGTGTTGGGTTTAGCTTGTCAATAGTGACTAATAGCATAAGAGTTTTCAGCATTTGGTTAATTATTACCCGGGTTCTACTCTGGTAATATATAACAAATAGCATTTCTGTGCTATGCGGCTAACATCGTGCTAAATTGATTGGCCAACGGTAGTGAGCTGCATGCTGAAACGCGCTGTAGTCTCACTATCATTTCTATTCCCCCCTCTGTCTAGGCCTGGGCAACCTGACGGTATCTTAGACCACGTGCAGTCTCTGATTGTGCGACACTTGGCCTGGATCAGGCTTGTGCTTTAATACATACATAATATATGACAAATAATAGTGTTTTTTAACGCATGTAAACAGTTACAGTATGTGGAACAATCTACGAACGTATGAGTTCCTTTGAAACTCATAGCCTTCTCAAAGCTTACTACAACTTTATCAGGACTCGGGTTGGCGTCTAAGATGAATAATCTTGAAAATTTAACTTCCATGTCGTGGTTACACAAGGCTGTCCTGTGACGCTAATTTTGTTCGACTATGTCATCAAATGGATTATAAATCAGGTACTGATGGACTGCCTGGATAATTATTATCATCATCATTGACAGCATTACACCGGTATCAAGTACCAAGTGCTTAACTGCCATACAACCATTACAGTAAAAAATTCTAAAAGAAATGGGAAGGGTGAAACCTAAAATGCTACTTATTCTATAAAAGAATAGGCACAGGCACACTTCGATGAGGTATCTACATTGCGAATCAAACATGCATTCAAACAAGTGTTGTGAATGAGTAGAGCGACATCAGCATGACAGCTTCCTTGCGACTTTCCCTGTTACGCAGCATAACAAAGTTTCCCCGTCACTTCAATTGACAACAGGCAAGATTAATCACACACTCCAAGATGTTTACAACAAGACCGCCACCGAACACGATTTGGGGCCATATCATTAAGGGTAGTAATCCACTGCGAATTCTCATTTTTGGACACTATGATTAAGGATGCAATGAATCTCCGGATTATTGATGACGCCATTGTTCTTGGTAGAAATTTTGAAATAATGCAGATAATTTAAAACCGCAGGAGTTGATTTGCTAGAAAATTCGGTCTCAAAATATACGCTACAAAGACATGCATTTCCATCAGGTGTCACACTAGTCGTCCAACCACTGAGAGCCGAATATTGTGCGTTTGAAAATTCTATGAAATACGCTCTGGTGCAATGTTAGGATGATTATCGAAACTAAACTGCGTATTTGGCAAGCAGCGTTCCGCTCTATATTAACCTGAGGATATGAGACGGCTTCTGAGTTAATGGTACATTAGAGTAATCAAGGGCATCAAAATTAATGACTGAACATTAAACACCGCCAATTATGCGCGGCAGCGAAATACGTTCCATCTTGATTTATATTGAAAGGTGAATAGTGCGATTATTCGGCCACGTTGCTGAAAGACAGACTAAGCGATCATGAACATTATCCTCGGCACTAAAGCGTTCCTTAATTGAAGATAGTGTCAAGTAAACATAGGGCCGCCAATCTTGCAAATAAATATGGAAGCCTTAGCACTGCACACCGTTTACGCCATTTCGAGGTGAACATGGTCGAATAACAATCTGCAACGATTTCGCCTCAGACTGATAGCGACTTCTATCCAATTTCGTTAGCTTATGATAATTCTCGAATACTTTTTCCATGCTTAATTTGTGAATACATAAGCTGAATAATAGCAGACGAAACAGAACCATCATAATCTGAAGTACGTGATCATCGATGGTTTATGAACGAGAAAAGCATTTATCGGCGATTAACTCGAAACATTTCGAAGCTTCTTCAGTTTTTTCATAGGGCGACAAGCACCAAAGGCAGTAATACAAGAAACAACTTGCATACGAGAAAAATGCATCAGGGAATTCGTTGATTAATTGACGAAAGAGCATTTACCGGGTTTCAGCAGACTGCCGGTATGGGTGAGAGTTTATGGTGCCGTATAAGGACTGCAGCTTCATTTGCCACGATAGGTGTCGTTTATCGTTCTCCCAATACTCAGCAGATACACTATCACAGATATACCAGTATGGTAGATCCTCAAACTGCTTGATTATTGGCGATTTCAATGCTCCTAGTATTGATTGGACTTCGCTAGAGGAAGGTTCTGGGTCATTCGAGCAGAACTTATTGGACGCTGTGGTTGATGTGGGCCTCGTGCAGCATGTTTCCTATCCGACCAGATTAGGCCCTGCTGGGTGTGAGTCCATTTTGGACTTGGTATTCACACCAACGCAGTCCGACATTACTCAGCTTTGGACTAAAGCTCCATTAGGCTGTAGTGATCATCCCACCTTGTTTTATTTGGAAACGCAACACTGTCTGGGTACCAGATCCTTTTCCCAGAATGAATTTTGGGAGGCAGACGCGGGTAGGTTACGGGATGTTGCTTCATCTTTCAATCAGTCTTTCGATCAATCAGCTGATGTTGAAGATTGTTGGCTGGTGATCCGTAATAATATCTGGACAGTTATTGAGGTGGCTGTTCCGTTGTCCACAGGCGAAAGGTCCCCCTTGGTTTGACAAGGAGCTTAGGAAATTTTTGCGGCAACGTCAAAAGCTCTGGTCGATATTCGTAAGCCGGAAAAACGCCACTAACTATGACAATTATCGGCAAGCTAGAAACCTTTGCACGGCATTAAAACGCAGAAAAAGTATGTTGTACGAGCAGCGATTGGTTGACGAGTCTACTTGTACACCAAAACGGCTATTCGCATACATTCGTCGCCACATAAAGGCGTCGCCATATATCCCTAATTTGATAGATACTAATGGGGTAGACATTAGTGAGGATGGTTTGAAAGCTGAAGTCATGGTTAAGCAATATGCTTCCATGTACTGTCTCGAAGACAGCGATCCCCCTTCTGTTTCTAATAACAGTGAGGTTTTGTCTGATCTTGATGTAGAGACCGTTAGACTCCTGCTGGAACATTTAGACACACAATCCGCGCCAAGACCAGACGGTATTGATCCGTTGGCTTTACGAACACTATCAGAAGTGTTGTGCGATCTGCTGGTCAGGTTGTTTAAAAACTCGTCAAGCTGGACGGTTTGGGTATTCAAAGTTGTCTACTAAAGTGGATCGAGGCATTCATCTCAAGGCGGTCAAACCGTGTAGAGGTGAATGGAGTTTTGTCTTCAGCGATGATAGCAAGCTCCGGAGTGCCGCAGAAATCTGTCCTTGGCCCATTGTTATTCAAAATTTTCGTGAATGATATTCCGGACGCGGTAGCGATCGATCGTCTTTTATTCGCGGATGATCTGAAACTGTGGGCCGCTGACAGTTCCTGCGATGGCCACAAGCAACTGCAACAAGAGGCTGATGGCTTAGTCAGCTGGACACATCGCTGGTCACTGCTTATAAATGAGGACAAGATAGTGGTCATGCGCATATACTCCGATGACACTGGTGAATACTTTCTGGAAGGTAAGCCTATTAGAGCAGTGACAGTCGAAAAAGACTTGGGGATTCTGGTTATGGATTCCTTGAAGTCGAAGGATGGCACTTGTCGGAGAATAGGCAGCGTTACCAGGATGCTCTGGGCGATTCGGCGTTCATTTGCGACCAATACCCCGCAAATGTTCCAGACACTTTTCTTTGCGTATATTCGTCCTCTGTTGGAATATGGGCTACCTGTTGCATTTCCTCAGTCTAAAGGCAAATGTGACTCCTTGGAGAGGGTACAAAGGAGGGTGACTAAGATGGTTCGTGGAATGTGCCAACTCGCATACGAGGATAGAAGGAGCCTACTTAAACTTGACCCCCTAGAACTTCGAAGGGGAAGATTTGATGTACTCCTGACACGCCGTATTCATTTCAGTCAATATGGATACGAATTCCTCCAGTACTTCCGATTAGTAGGTGAGTCGAGGACTTGTGGACATGACTTTAAGTTGCAGAAGCCTAGAAGGCTGAAGCTGAGTAATGCGAGCACGCTATCCACGCGGGTGGTGAACACTTGGAAAGGGTACAAAGGAGGAGGACTAAGATGGTTCGTGGAATTCGCCAACTCGCGTACAAGGATAAATGGAGCTTACTGAAACTTTACCTCCTAGAACTTCGAAGGGAAAGATTTGACCTGCTCCTGACACGCCGTATCCTTCTGCGTCAAAATGGATACGAGTTCCTCCGGTACTTCCGCATTAGTAGGTAGTCGAGACTCGTGGACAGACGTTAAGTTGCGAAGCCTAGCAGGCTGAAGGCTGAGTAATGCAGCAACGCTATCCACGCGTGTGAACCTTGGACTCTCTAACCGAAGGGCTCCTGTCTCTTCCTGTCCTCTACCATCTGAACAGCTATTCAAAAGCGCGTTGGATCAGCATTTGTTGAGACGGATGGACTTGATCCCCGGAATGATATAGTGGTGTTCCTCTACTCTAAGGGTTTGCCTTGACAGCAGAAGTCACCCATGTCTATTACTGTGATGAAGCTCAAACGGGATTTTATCCCTTCTGCTTTCGATTCAGAAGAAGAAGAGTGATATAGTGGTGTTCCTCTACTCCAATGGGTTGCCTTATCAGCAGAACTCAACCATGTTTATTGCTGTGATGAAGCTTAAACGGGATTTTATTTCTTTTGCTTTCGATTCAGGAGAAGAAACACAGGAATCCCATTGCGAGGCACCCCAAACTGCTCAACAAGTTTAACACGCTTCACAGGCGCTTAGTCATTAATATTAGGTGACAATACGAATCATATAACTAAATACACATACACAAAACGATTCGTCTTATAAATTAGGTGCTACGAACTAAAATATTATAATCTGAGAGGTAACATTAAGTCAAATCCAAAATTATACGTGTGACAGCCAGCCAGCCCAATAGAGATCTACAGAATAAAAAAAACCTTGAAACGAAATCCGATAAATTATACAAAATAAATGGGTATGAGATGAGTGGTAATGGAAAAGCACCACACACTGACTTTTAGAAGCGATTCAAATTGGCCGCCAACGTTTACTGTATATCAAGGCCAGTTCAGTTCAGTTCAGATCAGTTCAGTTTGCACAGGACGATAAGTGGCTAGGTCGCCAATCGAGCGTCCAGATTTCTTCCGGTGGTATGCCAAAAAGAGCGCCCACCACTTCAAACAAAATATGTTCACAGATTTCTTCTGGTAGGATGGTTACCTGGAATGTAGAGCAAAAACTCCCCTCACCAAAGGTGAGGAGACATTAGTGCATTTCAAAGACCAGGTAAATACAATATCATTATTCAATTAGGGGCAAAATGCAGGAAATAGTGAGCTCCATACGGCATCAAGTCTATTCTTGAAACACATTACAGAGTTAGAGTTCACGGCATCTTCAGGTAGGCAGTTCCAGTAGCTTACTACTCTTTCACTGAAGAAGTGCTTACGAGCATTAGACCTGACATGTTGTTTGCCAGTTTCAGAGGGTGACCTCGAGTACCCATATTGGGTGCGAGAACATACATTTCACCTGGTTGAACAGTACTAAAACCGGCCATGATCTTGAAGGTTTCTATCAGGTCCCCACGCAGCCGCCTTCTTTTCAGTGAAAAGAGCCCTAGACTTAATAGTCTTTGCTCATAAGATCTACCTGATTGCCCTTCGATCATACGAGTAGCAAGGCACTGAACACCCTCAAGCCTTGCAATATCTTTTTCAAGATATGGTGACCAAGCTTGAATGCAGTACTCGAGATGAGGTCTAACGACAGCCTTGTATATCGGTATGAAAACCTCCGGGGACCTGCAGGATAAAACTGATCGAAGGCGAAAAAGCGCGCTCCTAGCACGATGTGCAGCTGCTGCACATTGATCAGCCCATTTGAAGTCCGCAGAAATCTCTATACCTAAGTCGCGTACTCTCGGCACCCCAGTTATCACAAGTGTACCATCTGGGACAGCTACCGCCAGCTTCTTGCCGACTTTCGACAAGAGATAGCTTTTTGAGAAGTTAACTGGTAGATCCCATGTAACAGACCACTTGATAACCTTTTCAATATCGTCAATAAAATCACGTTCGTTCGGTGATCCAATAAACTTGACATCATCCGCAAAAATGTAGCAGGGACACTTAAGCGCCGCTGCCAAGTCATCGATGAAGATAAGGAAAAGTAGCGGCCAGAGTACTGATCCCTGCGGTACTCCACTCGTAACCCTTACTTTCGGTGAGTACGTACTACCCACCCTGACACGAAAGTACCTGTTGCTTAAGAAGCCTACTATCTAGTTCCTTAGATGACCAGCGATACCCATAGGGCCTAGTTTGGTAGCGAGCAGTCTATGTTTCACTGAGTCGAAAGCCTTGCAGAAGTCCAAGTAGAAAACCTCAACCTGTTGGCCCTTATCCAATTTTCTGGTGGCCTCGTTTAGAAAGCTCAAGAGGTTTGTTAGGCACGACTTTCCTTTAAGGAAGCCATGTTGAGCAGAGTCCAGCAACTTAAACTCAACTAAGTGCCTGCAGATCCGATCTCTGATAAGCCTCTCGAAGATCTTACACAGAATGACAGTAAGGCTTACCGGTCTATAATTACAGACAGATGAACGACTGCCGCTTTTGTGTATCGGGATAACATCGGCTAGCTTCCAATCACTCGGAATAACTCCGTGCACCATCGATGCGTTAAAAAACGACCCACGCTCTCAGCTAGTACGGGCGCCAAGTTTCTGATAAACTGAGGGTGAATACCGTCTGGGCCTGCAGACTTATGTGGGTTAGTTGCTGCAAGCTGTAGTCTAATCTCCTCATTAGTGAAATATAGTCCCTCGAGTGCAGCAATGCCATCCGATTTTACAGAGACTGGTGTGATAGGCGGGTCTATTTGGCGGTCAATTCTCTGGACTGACTGGAAGAGTTTGAGAAACGCGAAAGCCTTTTCGACATCTGAAACAATATGGGGTCAGTTATCCTGTTGCAGGTTACCGATCCACTCGCGCGTTTTGCCTTTAGATTGGGCATAGCTATAGTAACGCTTTGGGCACTGCTTGATATTGCGTGCCAACCGTGTTTCAAATTCACGTTTCGCTTTGCGTTGCATAGCTACATCCTTATTCCTCACTGTCTTATACTGTATCCAGGACCGTTGTGTCTGTGAAGTCTTATAGCTTTTCCAGGCACGATCCCTGAATTTAATCACCCGACGCATCGCAGGTGTGAACCACATTGGCTTGTTGCGCCGCTTGACAGAAACCAACGGAGCAAACTTATCTTGCAAGCTCGAGAGACAGCAATGCAGAAGCTGCCAATTAGCAGCCACATCGTCACCTGTGTATTGCGACAAGATCGTTTTAGCTTCTTCTGTTACAAGATCCCAAACTACACAGTTGAAATCGCGCCTCCGTTTAGGAGGAGGTTTGTTATACCTGAGTATTAGCTGAAAGCTTATCATAATATGATCACTCTTCCCTAGCGGAGGGAGGTATTCTACCTGTCGTACCATTTCACCACTCGAAGAAACTACAAGATCCAGTAACGAAGGTAAGCAACCCTGTCGAAACCTTGTTGGCTCAATGACATGCTGGCTCATAGCATGCGTGTGAATCCATTCGGTAAAGTCTTCAGACAATTTATCGGTGGAACACTGAGTCGACCATGATATATGGGGTAAATTGAAATCACCCACTATAAGAACCTGGGACCCCTCGGAGCGCAATAAACTGAGATTTTCAAGCAGATTATGCAAATCCTGCAATTTAGCTTGAGGACTCATATAAACGCACGCTATTACCATTGATTGCTTATATGAGTGGATGACGCAGGAGCATAGTTGAACGTTGTGCGTGCTAAGCCGAACGCTCGATTCTGTAGTTCGAAAACCAAGCCCAAGAAAAATGGCAACCCCGCCACAATTTGTTTGACTAGGTCTGTCGCATCTGACTACAGAATATCTGTTACTTATCATCTCGGGGATAGAATCAGTTTCTGATAGCCAGGTTTCCGTCAGTGCTATTGCATGCGGCCGGAGCTCATGTGCCAGGATAGAAAGTTCGGACCACTTATTTCAGATACTACATGAATTTCCGTATAGCACTGTGGCGACGGGACCCAGCAAAACATTTTGTCTCATTCCTGCTTGTTCCTCGGGCGTAGAACCCGAGGAGACAGCACGTTTTTTGGCGTGCTATTCAGGATGGATGAATAAACCTCTACCTCTTGAAGTACCGTTGTATTCTGAAGGTTACTAACCATCAGCTGCGGAATTGCGGGGTAAGTACTATGAACGACGTTCAGATCCAAAGAACCCTCCGTAGTTTCTGCATCTGATACTGCCATATCTTTTTCCGAAGGACATTGCAAGCTGCCACTCGGCATTTCATGCCAAAGAACACTCTTCTCTGTAGATCCGTTGTTTTCGTCGGGCACAACAACGTGTTTACCTTTGGTGATTCTGTCCAGACTATTATAACCTGCTAGGAATTTATCACGATCGTTCTGTGAGATAAATTCAACTAAGAGAGGCCTTGGACTTATGCCCGTCGCACCTTTGGTGCCCTTCCACACTCCTACACGATGAACGCGCCTTATCGCTGTGTCAGGACGCATTTCTGCATTTCGGAGCAGATTTCTTATGCACGTCCTATCCAGTGATCTACGTGCTTTAGCCTCGCGTATGTAGGGTTCATCCTGATTCAGCACCAGGACATTACGAGATTTGTCTCGAATCCCTAAACGCGCTGATTTAATCATTTCAATGTCATTGGAGACTTTCTCGAGGCTAGAAACGACAGCAGCAAGTAGGTTTGGATGAGAGGAAGGAAGCCCACTGGTATTCAAAATCTGTTTCGATTTAGCCTTACTTCGACCTTTACGATGCTTGGAACGCGAGGAAGGCGAACCCTCTGCCGTGATAGTAGCAGCTACAGCTTGAGTCGACGCACTATCCACTATGTTGCTGTTTCGAGGCTTTTTGGAACGAGATTTTTTCCTCGTAATAACAATCGAATCAGCCTTACCCGACGGAATATCTTCTTTGGTGCTATCGCGTGGCTTTTTAGGACGAGAAAATTTAGTCTCCGTAAGATTCGATTTGTTGGTCCTCGTTGTGCTCTCCCTTACAACTTCAGCATAAGATTTTTTTCGGTTAGGTTGGTTTGGAGTGACAGGTTGCCGGGGAGAAGCGATTTTGGGTTTTTCTGAAAATGCCTTTTTCGAGGCCCATCGGCACACGCTGCACATCCATTGAAGCCAACGCTGCGCTACATACACCTTATAATGCTCGGGATGTATTCCCGAACATTTCGGATGAGCCCATCTCTTGCAAGTATGGCACTCAATACCCTTAGATACCTTTCGGTGACATGAATTTTTCAAGCAACTAGCATTAATTATTGTGTAATCAGTAATGGAATAGTGAGCCAGAAAATAATTTCAGAGAGCGTAATAGAAAGCACGTCAAATTTGAACGTACCGCCAAAAGTTCAAGTTCAAATTCAGTTCAAGTTCAGTTCAGTTCAGTTCAGTTAGCACAGGACGATATGTGGCAGTCGCCAATCGAGCGTCCAGA
>JACCGJ010016980.1:0-16272 GCA_013407085.1 Atriophallophorus winterbourni | reverse complement strand
CATTTAGCACTCACACATTGTATAGCATCATTTTTTTGTGTTCACGGCAGTTTCCCTGGACAGGTGAGTTCAAAAGGGATCAGATTACAGCTGCTCTCTTAATCCGCTAATCAATTTTCATGTCTAGCGAGCTAGATTATTAGCAGTTGTTAAACCAAGATATGTTAAATGATGTACTAGATCAACCGACAGTTTTCAACAGTGATGATGAGAGGTGATACAGTACTTTGACCAAGGACTTTGTCATGTTCATGCTTATTGTCAACCCAAAGTCTAGGTGAAGATACTCAAATTTCAAAGTCATGTGTACAGAATGGAAATGGTCTTATTCCGAAAGATCTATTTGATTGAGATTTGTAATCAGAAAGTCAGCCTCTATGTGGTAAAAAGATGTTTGCAAAAGTGATATGAAAGCTCTTGGCGTCAAAACTTACGAGTTAAGAAGTAGCTGCTCTTGATCGCTCACTTTGGAGGCACTGTGTAAAGCGTCGTCTGCAAGCTGGAGAACAGCGGGTACTGTCCTTGGCTGCTGAACGTAGACACACAATCAGCGTGCAACAACCAACGATTGCTGCAGGAGAGATTGTTACTCCCGAATAGGACTGTTTAGTCGTAAGAAACGCAGAGGATCATGAACCCGACATACGCGCGCCATGTACATCCATGGTCTACATCGACCGACGGAGGTAAACGCTTCGAATAGTTATAATTCACCTAATTTTTCTACCAGAATTCAAGCGTGCATAAAATGAGATTTACTTCCGTGAGGGTACACATGTTCGGAATTAAAAGACTGCGCATAGCTGATCGAGTTGATTTGAAGCAGAGTGACACAACACTATCTCTCGCGTCATAACAAATTCAGACGTTTGATTGGCAAGTGTCATTCATTCAATCAACGCAGTCAAGAATATCAAGTCGCGTAACCGTAAACTGCCTATCGAATACGGAATGATTGATTTTTAATTATCAAAAGTGTTTGATTGCGGGCAATGCACATGGGTTAGTACTGTGGTGATATTATAACTGATAATTCGTTATGGTCACATACATTTGGTGGGGTTGGAGTGTACCACTTGATTCTAGCCCAAAACAAAGATTAGTTTGAAACACAATGCGGAATATTTCGGTGTCGATATTTTAGATGTTAGATTTCTCATTTTTGTTGTTGTTGTTGGCCTACTTTGGTCGATGTCGACCATGGATGTACATCACAATCGCATGAATTTTCATGTTCTACAGCTTTTTGAATGACTAAACAGTTCGATTCGGGAGGAGCACTCTGTCCCGCAGAGCTGGCAACGATAGTCAGAACTCGGTTGTACTGCATCAGTTGCACACCGTCGGCGTGATCTGCGTTCAGCAGCCAAGAGCTGTAGCTGCTTCTCCCCAGCTTGCAGACGACGCTTTACACATTGCCTCCAATGTAAGCGGTCAAGAGCAAGTTCTTCCCAACTCGCAGGGTCAATGCCAAAAGCTTTCATCTTTTTTTTGCAAACGTCTTTTTACCGCAAGTGCGGTCTGCCATATTGCCATGAAGTAGAAAAGTTTTAATTTAATCTATTTTGTGTTATTGCGTCGAATAGCTTGAATATACCGACTGATGCGGGTGTGACAATCTATACCGCAACAATTAAACATAGTGTTAGGCTGTTTTTGCTTTTATAAGTTGCTGAAGTCATCTTTCGCCTACAGCAGAAGACAGAATCTGCTATTCCCTAGCTAGAGGCTGGGGCTTCAAGATAAGCGAAAAGATCTACCATTTCCAATTTCACACAAACACACAACCCAATAAAATCAGACTACGTTGTCGGTGTAGCAATAACGAGGATTCCAGAATGATTAAAACAGAACAACTGCATTCATTACTTCGTGAATGCAAGAGGCAACTGATGCTCAATAAATAGGAATGCAATTAGCCTTCTTTAGTGTACCTTTTATTTGGTATAACGCATTGACATGAGCACCACGTTAAAAATACTCACGTGACGTATTATTTCTAGCGGATAGTGTTCAGTATTGATTATGCAAAACCAGGCAATCTAGTGATACTGATCATCGGTCTTGTTCGTGCTGATTTTAGATCAAATTCCTTAAGAAAGGAACCCCACTAGCGTTCGAACCTGGTCTTGGTAGTGATCAATGACGACAAACGAGATTTGAGGAATCATAGCAATCCGTATCTTGTATTATGCTCTCAAAAGATCGATATTGAATACCTTGCAATTACACCTGCTGTTTCGAGCACAACTCGGAACATTTTGTGGCAGAAAAATCAATCACCTTAACCAAATAAACCAGATAAATTGACTTTGTGTGGAACACCTATGCAGATTCAACAGAAGCAGATGGATTACACAAGCCCTGTCCCGCTTGTAGCTTTTGCTGAAACTGAAGATTGACGAGAACTCACAGATCGTTCTTAACACGTGAATTTCGTTTTGTTGTTCGTAGCAGAACGAAAAAGAGGATAGTGTTAAAAGGAGCAGTCTGGCTGCTGCATAAAGCGAACAATACCCCTACTACTTAGCAACACATATGATGCGCAACTAAGTGATTTTACTTATTCTAGAGGATAAGGATGCTGGATGATGCTGGTGTCAAAAATAAACGCGAAAGCAAAAAATCCAACCAGGTATTTTTGCGGTCCAGAATGGCGAAAAGCTCACTGAGACTGCGTTTTGAAACCGCAAATACTCTCGCGATTTATTACCCTAAGGTTTTCGTGCCAAACGTTTTAGTGGAAAGTTTGAATATTCAGGCGACTCAGAAATCGGAGCATTGATGGAAATTTTGATAAATCCAGAGATTGTTGCAAGTCAATTGCTCAAACTGAAAATCTCCAGATGCGGATGGCATCAGCCCGGATGTGCTCAGGTTCTGTAATCGTCAGCTTTTTGAAACGCTTTCCAGCCTGTTTAATTATTCGTTGCTTTGAAATGAAACCTATTGTCGCTCAACAGCAAGTTGAGCAAAGAATATTATCTAGGTCGTACTGTTATTAAACCCGCCTCCTCCGAAAAAGATTTAGGAGTGATTATCCAATCGGAAACGATGACAACAGATCCGTGGTTCGGTCATGTCTGCAGGATGGATCCCAGTTCGCATACGAGGGTAGCCATGCACTGGCATCCGCAAGGTAAACAAAAAAGGGGACGGCCCAAGGAAACTTGGCGCAGAACTTTGGGACGCGAACTACATGCACAAGAATTCACGGTGCAGACGGCAACGGAAGCAGCGAGAGACCGAAACCACTGGCGTGAAGTTGTCTTCGCCTCATGTGCCACCCGGCACGGAGAGGACTGAATGAATGAATGAATGAATCCAATCGGACTTAGGAAACTCAATGCAATGTCGATTCGCTGTCAGCAAAGCTGAAAGCAACTTGGGTGTCCTTAGAAGAGTCCTGGTTCGTTTGACCACAACATTGTCTGCAATTTGATTTCAACCTACATCCGTCCTCATATCGATTATGCTATACCGGCATGAATCCTTGGCTGGAAAATGATATTCAGCTATTGGAAACTCCACAGCGCAAAGCGACAAACTCGTCCTGTGACTTTCAAACCATCCGTACGAAATGAGACTCAAAATATTAAATTTGCATTCGGATCAATACAGACGGAAAAGAGGAGCACTAACGTTCATTTAGACTGTGCTTAATCAAGCAAATCATCCTTGTAGTCGTTTGTTTCATCTTTCCCATAACACACATCTGTGTGGTCACCAATCTAAACTTTACCAACAGCATAGCAGGTCGAACTTGTGCAGATATGCGTTTTCCGTTCGCAATCTGCAATTGTCGAACAGTATACCTACACACATGGCACAATCTGGAACGGTTGACGTTTTCAAGAAATCACTAGATGGCCACATGGAAAAGTATGTTTTTCACGTTTGACAATAATTTCTAATAATATTTTGATATATCTTACCATCCGACCCGGTGTACATTATTGTGGGTCTTGTAAAGCATAGCTTTTTACACTTATATCATCTATGAATAAACCTATGAATAAGGCAGTGGAACCAAAAGATTGGAAGTTCTGCGTGATTACACCTATCTTCAAAGGCGGCTGCCGATCTGTCGCAGCAAATTGTCGTCCTGCACATTAATACTTGTTATTGGTAAGGTCATGAAACATATTATGTTAGAAAGAATGATCGCACACTTTTAATCTAGTAATTTGTTTTCGCCAGCGCAGCATGGATTTTGATCGCATCACTCTTGTTTAAATGATCTTCTTACAGCGTAAGACGACTAGACGAATGAGTTAGACAGAGGGATTTGCGTTTACGTCTGTTACTTGGACATTTCTAAAGCTTTGGAGAGAGTTAACCACCATTGCTTTCTAATAAATGATGCGTTTATGAATATGTGATTCATGACTCTAATGGCTTGGGGATTACTTGTCATATCGCCATGCACGAGTTAGAGTAAATGGAGTATTATACAATCTGATTAAAACAATCATTGACGTCCCAGACGGATCTGCGCCAGTTTTGCTTCTTTATCTCTAACATATAAATGATTAATATCCACTTATATAATCGAAAATGGTCCTGTTCGCAGATGATATCAAAATTTGGACGCAAATCAGTTTTGCTGCAGATTGTAAGAAACTGCAATGGATTTATACAATGTGTCACATTGGGCGGCCATGAATGATATGACATTCAACATACGGAAAAACAAGATACTCCACATTGGCAAGAATGTTCCTTAGACATATCGATTGGGAACTGAAAACTTGGCATGAAGCTCATTGTAAAAAGATCTTGTAGTGTGGATTAGTGAAAACCTGAGGAGCGCGGTTCATGAAGCCAACTGATTTTCTGATATCTTTCGAAGAATATATGGAAGATTCTTACTGCAAACGTGTGACTTTACCCAAAAGAGGATACGACGCGATATTATTCTGACCTATAGAATTGTGTCTACCGAAGAACATCCACTAAAACACTTGATTGATGTGTGTGATGAGAAAGTGACACGCGGAAATACCCTATCCCTTTACGTCCCAAGTTCCCGTATTGATTGTCGGCGCCATTTTGTATTTTCTTGGAATTTCCTACCTCAACATTTGGTTGATTCTCTTTGCTTGGCGATAATTAAAACGAAATTAGATTTATATATGCTAACGAACATCATTCGCGAGTCATAGATTTGATATACTTTACTCGTTATTCCCAATTTTTCACATTTTCATTCATACTGTAATCTTGTGGTGTTGTAAAGTATTAACTATTTGAACATAAATCCTCAAATCCATGGTGAACACATTTCCTTGTTAAAAGCCACGAAAAATTTCACAACACTTTTGTAGTGCTGTCGTTGGTGGTGCGCTTAATTCTTTATGAGAAAAATGAAATGGAGAACGAATTTGCGGCGCTTCGGAAGGTATCCGATAATTTTGAAGATTTGAGAAGCACGTCCTTGTCAGCGCATTAGAATTATTTTGTTGATGCGTTGAAAAATAGCTACAATATCACACGCTACTCTCGTCTTGATGCTGGCTCATGAAGTAATCAAGTCTGTGGTTGATCTAAACTTGCAGGCTCCCATTGAGACTTCAACTGCTCAGAGTAAACTCATACCTGAGATGTCAGTTTTCAAAATTCAGCAGATGTATTTTCACTTCTTTCACTGCTATTATCGAATACCGCGATGATTTTGCTAATGATTACCGATACACGACTGTTCCACCAGCATGAATAAATGAATTGAAAGCTTGAACTGTTGAAAAGTGTTTGAACAGATCCTGTGGCAGGTCTATACAAGATGGGGGCTTTGCTTAAAACTTGTTGATGTGAAGAAAATGTATGATTCTTGGTTAACAGACAATATTCCCAACTAGCTAAGCATAACCATACTATTTACTCATCTGCTAAAAACCACAATAGCCTTAATAATTTATGAAGCTGTAGGATTACTCTACATTTTCACTGTGATCAGATGTAGAAACCACAGCGTCCTCGACCAAGATCTTTACCGCATGTGGTAAATCAATGGCTCTTACTTATTTGAATACTGATTATCATGTGGCAATGCGGAGCCTACTCCACAAAATGTTTGTGCGTCGCGTCATGTGGAACTCGAAAAATGCAAATTGTTAATGGTTAGAGCATCGACTGAGTCGTGATTGCGCGTTGATAACCGCATTTTAAGCGAAAGACCACTAATTGAATGCAACCACTCTATGCATTCGAGCAAAGGTGACTGACCATTGTCTCGAATACGTTCCACGGATCATGGTGAATTAGTGGGGTACAATTGATGTTGCTTATTTAAGATAATCGAATCAAGGATCCACATTTACGTGCGCTTTCATAGCATATGCACACACCAAAACCGGTTTCTTGCTCATCTGGTAGGAACAGCATGATCAGGATCTGCATGCATTGAGACAGTGGGGAAACAATAAGCAAGTTATAAGCTGTTAATCCAATATTAAATAAGTACGGCACGACCAACCTGTTTGAAAATGTGTCGAAACACATAAAGATGGGGTTAAACACATGGCTTTATACAACGATCCCCATTTCAATACATTTTCATCACACATACACCGCCTAGCTAGCTTAAAGCCATCTCTTACGTCATCTTCCAAACTTTCCTAAGATTTCATAACCGAAAATACTCTCAATATATCAAGCAGACTAAATGTAAAATATGGATAGTTGAGTATCTTTCAGCCCCAAGCGTGGCATTAAAATCAATTGCCTCGCGTTTAGCTAGAAGTGATCGCAGCATGCTGAGTTTCTGTGGATAATCTTCCGATAGATATGCATTGATCGCAGTCGTAAGATATGTGAGAGAATTTGAACATTTGCATTTGCAAAGAAATTTCTAGATTTTATTTGTTTTAGATTATTGCGTTGATCTTCTCAATTGTATCACTGTGAGATTTATCCATGAATTAAGTGTGAAAGTTTCAAATCTCTGATGCTGCGGAACCTGGGGTTGGCTTATATACTGTCGACTTTCCATTGATTCTTAGCTTGCATCGTGGTTTATGTACATGACAGCTGATAACAGTTGATGGAAGAACAATTTCTTCAGAAAATCAGCACAAAATGCATATTTTGAAAGACAATAGTCAGAATAAAAGCTTAAATAGATTAACCAAAATCCTGTTATCCAGGCAAACTGAAATCGCTTGGCGCTCTTTGTAACATGAATGTCCAACGGCTGTTCAGATGCTTGCTTCATGACACTGTGTGTACTATCGTCAGTTAACTTACCCTAAACAATTTCGAAGTAATACCGTTTGAAATCAAACGGAAAATGAGTAAAAAGCTGTCTGGTAGAATGCTTGTGAATAAATTCATGAACTGAATGCACAAGAGCTGATATTCATTGTTTGGGCACCTGGAGTCTTTTCTATAGATAAGTGGGTGAGGGCTTTATTAAGAACATCAGAAGTAGAAAACATTATTGACATCTACATTGATCAAGTAATGCTTACTCGTTTTAACTGTTGGGAGGTAAAACTTCGCTCTCATCAGAGCCTAGTTAAATCAATGGTTTACTTTGTACCATCATACATGATATGAATGTTATCAGATCCCACATCTGTTAAACATCAGCACCAAATTCCATCTGATAATCAGTTGTAAATCACCTGTTAGGCAATTTTTAGATTTTGAGGCAGATTTCCGAGCTATATTGTATATGTTCTCATGTATTATAAAGCAAGTTCAAACAGGCACATATGAACAACATAATGTATTATATTGAATTCATTTGAGCGCTGTGATATTTATCATAGAACATCTTCAGTTTTATAGCATGAAGTATTAATCTGCGCATAGGTGTAATCACGTGAGTACTGGCCTACCAAATGAGACAAAACATCAACCTGCTGACAGAGTTTCGATAGAAACTGTATACAAAAAATCACATGTTGTAAAAGAGAGAGTTTTGAATGTTAAACATTGAATACTGGCATAGTTGCGAAATGCATAGTCATTTTTTCTCTAGCTAGTTCAAACTTTTGTGTGATCTAGAATTAATGTGTTTTTTAAACGCGCCCAATAGAAATACCCAGTTTTTTGGCATGTTTGAGAGGTCTTGTTAGATTAATTCGAAAATCTTTTTTTGCGAAAGGTTTGAGAGTTTCGCGCTTTATAACAATGAATTTTTTCATAATTATCATTATATTAAAAACTAGAAATAAATGTTTTTATGTGTTCATAGTGAGTTTATCAACAAAATGTTTGTTAATGAAACGATTGCATTCTTTTTCTTGTTTTAGTGAAATACAGTGCATTTTTAATGCTGATTGATTGATATTCGTTGTGTTATGAAACATTTTGGTAAAAAATGTGTTATCTTTGAATGTAGGAAGCCAATACCAATTGTAGCGCAACCTTAATGAGTTTGCATTTGCCTAAATCCGCATTGAACCTATTGACTCCCTGAAAGTTGATACATTTTTTATTATGCTCAGAATTTCACAGGTGTTAGCATCTAAAACTGTAATTACGAACTCTCTGTTTGTGATTTCATATTGTAGTGCGGTGCACAGTTGATGAACTCACCTCAATTAGTTTCATTTGTTGTATTTGTCTGTCAACTGGTTTTGGTAATTCGGATGAAAAATTGTTTGATAAATCCGTCATGATTGAATTAATTTGCTAGAATTCGAAACATCAACGTTTGAAAAACGTGAATACCTGTAGTTGTGAGTCGATTTCTCGTTTTTGCTCATTTTCCAAATGTGATAGCATTGTTCTTGTGAGTTGTTTATAAGCATCTGTTGTTTCTGAAATGCAAAACGTTCCTGTATACGCTGGAAAATATTTTGTTATATCGAATAATAACTGACGGATTTCTATCAATTGACTGCAACTATCGATGAGTTATCATTCGTTTTCTCAATGTTCTTAGGTGTATAATTCTATTGTTTTCTTGAAATTATTATGGTTCACTTTGTTTTCAGTAACCTCTAATATATTCTTGAACTACATTCATGTTTTGGGATGAATAGAATAATCGTTTTGAAGTGAGATGCCTAAAAACAGTCGAACATTATAGCTTTAAATTAAGCATAGATCCAAAACATCGATTATCTATCAGTTTATGTCATAATGCGAATAACTGAGCGAACATTTGTTACACAATTGCTCGTTAAATTACCAAAATGTTTGTGTACGAAGAACATAAATTGATCTTTAAAATGTTTCAAAGCCTGACAGTGATAGTAAATAAGCAATTCGATTTATTTATCGCTAGTTATTCTAAGAGATTTTATTCGTATATTTTAACTTGATGATTTTCATGGTTTCATAAAACTTATCAAGTCAAATACTATTCTGTTATGGAGCGGATTATATTTTAGCTAAATTATTCAAGAGATTTTCAAGCAACAGTACAATACGATGGAAAATTACGCCACGATATTTACAAAATTTGTAGCATTTAAATATGCCATTAGTAAACATCGAGGCAAAATTTTACAAGAGCAAGTTCCTTTATGAATGCATATGTTCCAGACTTCGGTGAATTGACAGTCCCACTTTCACGTTTGGCAGACTTTTATATATTACCGTCAAAATGAAATTTTGAAACAAGGCAATATGTACATGACCTCACAATTCTAATATTGACGGACGAATGTCCGTCAATTAAAAATATTACTGTATAAAAGGCTCAATAGTAAATCGTTATCGCGCATAATTTCAACGAAAACGAGTTCAGATAAGGGTCCTAAATAACCTGATTTGCTTCACATTTATTTTAAAATCTGTTCCCCTAAATAGAATTTTTATCCCTTTTCAAACATTTTTGATGATCTCGAAGTAAAGTTTCTACTCTAATATGACACCATTTGATTTTTCGCGTCAAACAAAGATATTGAATCGTGACTAGTGTCATACATCAGTGTTTATCACTCATTTATAGCGCTTTTTTTATTTCTCCGTCTCATATAGTTCCGAGTTTAAAGATATTCTGCTTTTCGATAGTTTAATAACTTTTCCAATGTTCCAGATATCTTACTAAAATATATTAAAATATTTCGCTTAAGAGCTCAACCAATACGTTAGCAAATGTATTCAGCATACAATATATCATGTTGTATTATAATGTAAATGAATCGAGTGATTTATCAATCATTTATCGGTCACGATTACGCATGAATCTCGATATGTAATTTTGGCCACATGTCACCCGCTCTATCAAACGTTATTCATAACTAAATACTCAAATAATTAGCAAGGTAATTGAATTTTCTTAATTGTTTTAAAACGAATACTCTCATGATCATAGACAAACAATACCTATTCTATCTCAATTGTTCCTTGATTTTAACAATACAATATTACATATATGTTTAACAAAATTTTTAGATTGATGGGAAAGAATTTATGAACATGAAGTTATTATAACAGAGAACTTACGCGAAAACCTCATTATGAAGAGCGATAGTTTTTTACGTGTTTCTGATGAATGAGTAAAAATTTCTTCAAAGTTCTATAATGAATTACAATCCGAAATTTTACTTACAGAAATAGCTGCATCTGTATTAAATTTATCGATTGCATTATGCATAACGTCCACATTCTTCTGAGTTGAATGATTCTAATGAAAAGATAATTTTATTTTGATGATTCTACCTTGAATAGCCCAGGCATTTTCAACGTCATCCGATAGATTATTTAATTTTGTGCCAAATTCAAGGACTTGATTGACCTCTATTTAAGGTCAAGTTCAAGTTCAAGTTCACGTTGCAGTTCAGTTCAGTTCAGTTCAGTTTGCACAGGACAGTATGTGGCTAACAAGCCAATCGAGCGTCCAGAATTTCTTTCGGTGGAAAGCTGCAGAGAAGCACCCACCACTGCCAAAACGTATATTCTTTTTGTCTGTTTGAAATCTTCGCCGATCGCGAAGCCAAGAGATTATCCGGGTTGAACTTAGGAAGCACCGCGTTATAGCCGATGCTGGAAAAAGAAAAAGCAGTTTCTCTTCACCAGCACGGTGAGAGGTTAGCTGAAGTAGCATTGTGTATAATAAAAATTAAAAAACACACAGAACTCTAGCCCTCAGTATATTTACGGGATAACGCTAAAAAATGAAAAACCTAAGCTTGTAAAGCAATTAAGGCGAGTATTCAGGAAACAACTTACCCCAGTTGCGGTCCAACCCCTGCTTAAAACTAGACACGGTACTGCAGGATATAAGTTCTTCTGGAAGAATGTTCCAGAAGTTAACAACCCTAAGGCTGAAAAAGTGTTTCCTGGAGTCTAGCCTACATCGTTTCTTAGCAATTTTAAGTGAGTGGCCCCGGGTGCCCAGCTCGGGACTTAAGGTAAAGAAGTCGTTCATTTGCACGCCACTCAAACCCTTCAAGATCTTAAAGGTTTCTATTAAGTCACCTCTTAAACGACGGCGCCTAAGGGAGAAAAGATCGAGAGACATTAGGCGCACAGCGTACGGTTTCCCTCGCTGACCTTCAATCATGCGAGTTGCGAGGCGCTGTACACTTTCAAGTCGAAGGATGTCCTTTTTGTAGTGAGGACACCACGCCTGAACACAGTATTCAAGATGCGGCCGAACTAATGCCTTGTACAGTGGCAGGAATACATCGGGTCTTCTGCTCGATAGCACTGATTTCAGCCGAAAAAGTACCTTGCGTGCACGCTGAGCCGCAGCGGCACATTGGTCCTCCCATTTGAAGTCAGCCCTAACCAGTACACCCAAATCCTTAACACACTGTGTGGCGTTAACACTGAGGGAATTCCCCGCCACCTGGACCGAAATCTTATCAACCAGTGTTGACAAGAGTTGGCTCTTATTTAGGTTCAGTGGGAGATCCCACTGGTATGACCAGTTTATGACCCGCTCAAGGTCGTGCATCAAGGTCTCTTCATCCGTTGATCCGATGAATTTCACATCATCCGCGAAAATGAAGCATGGGCACTTCAATTCAGAGGACAAGTCATCGATGAAAATCAGGAATAGAAGAGGGCCAAGTACCGAACCTTGGGGTACACCACTGATCACGTCGGTTTGATTCGACAGCGTACATCCTACTCTCACTCGGAATGTCCTACCTGTAAGGAAGGCCTTTATCCAAGCAAGTAGACTACCCGTATGCCTTTGGCTGCTAGCTTAATCTCTAGAAGGCGGTGATTTACGGAATCGAAAGCCTTACTGAAGTCTAGGTAGAGGGCTTCGACAGGCTTCCCTTCATCCATCCTTTTAGTGGCAGTATTGAGAAAGCTAAGGAGGTTAGTCAGACAGGATCTACCCTTAAGAAATCCATGCTGAGTTACACTCAACAGAGAATGCCGACAAAGATGCTGACAGATTTTATCACGCAGCAGTTTTTCCATTACTTTCGAGACGGTGCTGGTCAGGCTGACCGGTCTATAGTTACCAACAGTTGACCTGCAACCGCCTTTGTGTATTGGCACGACTATGGCTTCCCTCCACTTACTGGGAACAACTCCTAGTTGCAGGCATGAATTAAAGAGCTGGCAAAACGGTTCGGCAAGCACTGAGGCAAGATTTTTAAGCATAATTGAGTAGATGCCGTCCGGTCCCTCAGATTTGTTGACCCGAACATGGATAAGTGCGTCAAACACCTCAGCCTCATTGAAGGACAACTCATCTAATACATGGACACCAGGTGTCAGGTTAAGCAGACCTGACGGTGCGTTTGAAGAATTATCCCGTCGTTGAACGCTACTGAAAAACCCTGAGAAGGCAGTCGCCTTAGACAGGTCGGTATCGGCAACTTTTCCGTCCTCCAGTTTCAAATCCCCTATGTTTTCCCTAGTTTTTCCTTTTGACTGTGCGTAGCTATAAAACCTTTTCGGGTTGGATTTAGCATCCCTAGCTAGAGATAACTCAAAATGCTGTTTGAGCACACGTTGTAATTTAACACAGGCATTCCGAGCGGTTTTGTAGCGGGCCCAAGAACCCGAAGTAAGGGATAGCTTATATTGCCGCCATAGACGATCCCGTTTACGGGTAGACCTACGGACTCGAGGAGACCACCAGGGTGGCCTTCGATGCCTTCTCACACACTGCAGCGGAGCGTGTTTGTCTTGTAACTCGTTTAGATACTTAGAAATTCTATCCCAGTTTTCATTTACATTTGAATCGCTAGATAACTGAAGGGAAGATTTTGAAGACTGCAAGAGTAAACCCCAGTCTACACGCCTAAAATTGCGTCTAGGACGAGAGAAAGGTTTGCGAAAACGCAATATCGCTTCGAAGCTTATCATTACGTGATCACTTTTGCCGAGCGGCGGTAGGTACTTTAAATGACTAATGGCTTCTAGCTGGGACGACAATACCAAGTCAAGAGTGGATGGAGTGCATCCATGGCGAAACCTTGTAGGATCATTGACATGCTGGTGCAGCGCATGATTATGGAGCCATTCGAGAAAGGTGTCAGATTGCTGGGTGACTAGACCAGTGGGGACAGGCCAATCTATGTCTGGGAGGTTGAAATCACCCAAGATAAGTACACTGTGAGCTGAGTGAAACAAACCGTCGAGTGTCTCAATAAGCTGTGTAAACTCCTGTATGGATGCACTGGGAGTGACGTAGACACAAGCAATTGCGAGAGATGACTTGTAGCAAGTCAGAATACTCGTAACAACTTGGACGTTTTCAATGGCTAGAGATATCCCTGTACCCATGTTGTGCAAACCATACTCCAAGAGCAGTGCAACGCCACCGCCTCTCCTATCGCCCGGCCTATCGCATCTTATGACGAGATACTGTTCACTGATGTTTACCGGCACCTCATCAATCGCAGACAGCCAGGTCTCAGAAAGCGCTATGACCCGGGGGTGCAACTCAGCCACACGAAGAGAGAGGTCAGCCCACTTATTCCTTATGCTGCACACATTAGCGTACAGCACTGGGGCGCTGGTTTTGCGTGCTTCTGAAACTAACCCTGATTGGCCCTCGGTCGAAGCACCCGAGGGAGGTGCACGTTTTTTGGCGTGCTACTTAAAGCAGGAGTATCTGGATCAACGACCTCTTGCATGGGTGTTACGGACCGTTGACTAAAGATTGAGGCCGCCTCTATCGAAGAGCAACAACTGGAGAAATTTGCTTGGCTCCCATCTTCATTTTCGATAAGCGCGTCAACGTCGTCTAATCCGGACAGCCAGACTCGTAGCGATGAGCTTTTCGGTAAGATCTTAACGGATTCACTAGCGCTACGGTTTGCATCAGTCTTACGGATAGCAGATGTCCTTAAAGCGAAGTTTCTCCTATGTGGAGCGGAAGGGTTTTGTCTAATATGAGATGGAGGGTTGTCTGGCTTAACCTGAAGCTTGTCTAGAGTTGTTGTGGCGATGTATTCAGCCCTAGACAATAACGCATCCCGATCCGCCTGGTACTTGAATTCTACCAGTATCGGCCTAGGGCGGTTATCCATCTTCCATCTCCCTACACGGTGAACTCGCACCGTGGGAGTAGAAGGCTTTAGACCTACCATCCGGATGAGATCGCTAATACATCTGCGATCAAAATCTCTTCGACTTTTAGATTCCCTAATAAAAGGCTCCGCTCGATTGAAAACTAGAACATTTCGGGTTCTAGTTTTTGAAGAGTAATAAGAAGTGCCATTAAGTGACTCAACTTGCTTACGCAAACCGTTTAATTCCTGGATAATTTTATCCAGGTCGGGTGAGCCAGCAACATTTCCATGTTTCTTCCGTTGAGTATGGGCTTTACCTTGCTTGGTACGTTTTTGCGGAGTTTGGGCTACGTTTACGACCTTCGGAGAGGAAGCTTGCTTTGAAGGACTAGGTAACTGGAGAGCTACGTCTACGTCAGGGGATGCCCTTTTTTTCGCCTTTTTGTTAGCACGCTTACTTGAAGTCCTTGCTCCATTTACCACCTTAGGAGAGGTAGCTTGCTTGGAAGAACTTTGCAGCCGGCTAGATTTGAGCGCTATAGCGTTGCCTGCTGTAGTCTCAGAACATATATTTGTTCTTACCACAGATGCATACGATTGAGCGGCTGCAACATCTGACGAGCTTCGCGACGTCACTCTATTCCTTGGCTTTTGGCAAGCGGCGTCAGTGGCAGCCTCGTGACAGCCGGAGCAATACCACTGCAACCAGCGGTATTTTGCATAAATCCCGTAGTGAGATTTATGTATGCCTGAGCAGCTAGGGTGAGCCCAGCGCTTGCAAGCTGTGCACTCGATGCCCTTAGCCACCATTTTGCCACATTTTCCGTTAAGGCAGGTATTTTTTGAACTCATATCTATCGGTAGAATGTGAGTAATGATAGTTCAGTAGAAAAATACAAGCTGATTTTATTACTGGCGTAATTAATCAGAAAAATATCAATAATATAGTAAAATAGTTATTCTATTTTACTGCAAATTCAAGGAATAGCAAAGATTCGTAATGATATTTATCGGAGCGTGGGAAATGCAACAAAGTTGAACGTACCGCGCAAAGTTCAAGTTCAGTTCAAGTTCAAGTTCAAGTTCAAGTTGCACAGGGCTGAAGGTGGCTAAAAGCCAATCACGCGCCCAGATTTCCTTCGACGGTATGCGGTTGAGCACCCCGCACTTCGATATCAAGTATACAGTTCGTAATTTCCGCACGTTCTTGTTTCCGAATATCTGGAAAGTAAGGTAGGGTTTTTCTTCACCAGCACGGTGAGAGGTCAGCTATTCAGGAAACAATGCAATAATATGCGTGAACAATGTGTGGTGTATGAAATCACTAGCCTAGTTGAGGTAAAGTGAAACACAGTCATAGACTGCATGTGGGCTAATTTACTGTCAGGTTGTCCAGGCCTAGACAGATATGATAAAAATGTAAAATACGTTTTTTTTGTTTTTTTATAAAGTTTTTTATTAGACAATATGCGGAAATATGATAGACCATTTAACGTCTAATTCCCTTTTAAAGCTCAACACATTTGGGAGGCTTACTATACAATCTGGGAGCTTGTTCCAGAAGTTGACCACACGGTTGTTGAAAAAGTGCTCACGTGCCAGCAACCTGGGCCTACTCTTAAGAAGTTTCATGGAATTACCTCTTGTAGCTGCTTTAGGCGCAAGTTTAAGGATTTCAGTAATATTATCACCTGTAAGACCCTTTAGAATCTTGAAGGCTTCTATTAGGTCACCTCGCAGCCGCCGTCTCTTTAGTGAGAACAAACCGGGGTCCTTGAGTCTAGCCTCATAAGTTTTACCTGCCTGACCCTCAACCATTCTAGTCGCAAAGCGACTAGAGACATGCTATATCCTTTTTTAAGTACGGTGCCCAGGATTGAACGCA
>JACCGJ010016973.1:0-28952 GCA_013407085.1 Atriophallophorus winterbourni | reverse complement strand
TTTTCGTAGCAATGTAGGTAAACACAGATATATTTAAATATATATGACAGAGAATTCAATTGTGTACCACTATTTCACCGTTTTAAGAATTTATCGGATACAATCAACGTGTAAGCCAACGGTATGTTTTGTTCAAATACAGGTGCTGTGAGCACATTGAAAGCTATTCATCTTTGTTTGCTTTCTTGTTTGCTAACATTTACTTCTTTTCTGCTTCTTTTTCATTAAAAATTTTGGAACACATTTATTGATTCCCAAACTATGTTTAACGGTAATTTCTGTCGTGTTTAGCCTTCATTTTCGCTGCCTTCACTGAAACACACACAACAAACTATTTGCAATGCGTTCGATTAAATCGATAACGGTAGAATTTTATTTATGCGTAAAAAGAGTTTCGAGGTCACTCGAGGTAGTTGCTGTTTCAAAACAACATCCATATGATGCTGAAAAACCAAATATGGATATAGCATAAACAAACCCTGATACATTAGATCACTCAGTTTATTGAGATTTGAGAAACGAATGATTAAATAAAATCGTGTCAAACTAAGGTTTAAGTTCCTGCAAGCTATGTGAGTGAGCGATTAACGGTATAATGTAAACTGTTTCAAGTAGCGCAGACATGGATAGAATAAAAATGCCTACACTTTATGCCGGAATGTGCACAACCAAGCCGTGTGGTCCCCTTTACTAAAAAAGTCTTGTAAGGGCCGATTTTGTATACGGATTATTTTTTAAAGCGGAATGCATCCGCCATATCTTGAAAAAAGCAACGACTGCTGAAGTGCTTTCAAACGCTGGTCTACAGAGCAAGTTCACATTACTACTTTAGCGCCGCTAACGATGTGTGACCATGTTTACAGAATGAAAAATGCTCGTATACCCTAAATTCAACTTTATGGTGAGTTTCATTAAGGAAGTCTAACATTGAACAGACCACACTGGATGTATAAAGACGAATTGAGAAGAACTTGCGCTTGACTGCTCACTTTGGTGGCCATATTTGTAATGCGTCGTCTGCAAACCGGGAAGCAGCAGATATTGTTCTCGTCCGCCAAATGCAGATCACGCCGCGAGCGGGCATTTGACATCGTTGATCTAAGTCATGCAATATCGCCGTGAGTGCTGTGGTTGAAATTTTTCCTCCCGAATCAGACTGGTTAGTCATCCGAATTGCTGTGGCAGATAAAAACCTTACAGCCTACTAGGTACATCCATGGTTGACATCGATCGACGGGGGGTAACAACAATGTGTGAAGAATGATATGGTCTCCACTGAGTTGTCTAATCTTGGGATTAAGGAATAAAATTTATGGAATTCCGTTGAAGGCTGTGCTAGGTTTGATAATAGGCCAACGAGAAGTACATCAAATGTGCTATGCTTATTTTCCCATCAATTTCATCCATGACAACTCTAAAGTGTGTGCATGCATGCAAATGAGCATTTTGGTTCATTTTTATCGGCTTAACCGCATTATACTTGTGTTTGGACACGTGATTGAACAGGCTGGTCTTACCAGCCTTATCCAACAGTGGCAAACAAGCGCAACTTGTTTACAATCCATCTACTGTTTCAAGCGCATGCGGATCCTAGTCTTACTGTCCCGACCTGATGAGGGCAAACAACATTAAAACGGTCGTGGGTTGCGTGTGACAGAAATGCATGAAAATGAGACTTTTAATCACATTGTTGGTAAAGTTTTGATTAATTCAAATCCTGATAACTCGTACTGTATTCATCATGATTGATCCGTTTAATTAACAGCAATGTCATTTGACGTTGAACCGGTCGCGTGTTGACAAGAAATTTCGAGATGAATTGCAATTGTATCTGTTGACCTGTTGTGGTGAGCCGAAATTTATATTATCTACGTGGTACAGTGTTATTTTTAGTTCAGAATAATCGATGTGAAAATTTATTATCGTTGACAACTATAGTTTTATCTTGAAAGAGAAAGAGAAAGCTCATTGTAGCAATAGTAAAATTGATATTGAAGCAGGTTTAATAAAGTTGATGTTACTAAACTGTTGTAAGTAGTATAACAATGTTTTCATTCGATAACTATTCAACATAGACAAATCAGTTCAGTCACATAATTCATTGCAAATATTTGACTGGAATATGTTTGGGACCGATTGTGTATTCATATAGAAACAAAATTAGAGTGCAATTGTAATTACAACCCAATGTTATTTTAGATAGACAAATGAGACCATGATGATATGATACGGCTCCCCATCATGCTATGTAATCCCTATTTTGCTTAGTTTGTATGCAGTTGCAATCAACGTCCGCTGACAAATTAAACTGCTTCCAGTAACTAGATGAATGTTAATATGGGTTCGCTGAAGAACCAGATTCCAGATAATGGAGATATCATCCAGCAGACGCAGTTTTGATCGTATTTCCCGGCTTTTAATATTTAAACCTCCGCGCATAAAGACTATATGTTTTCGCATGTCGCTTCATAAATTCCAAGTTATCAAAATGCATAGCATGATCTATTCAATTCAATTCAATTTTGATGGTCTAAAAAGCACATAGCTGAACAATAAAACCACGGTATAATATGGGAACTACGAATAATATAACAAGCAAAAACGGGATTTAGTTGGTTACTGAAGAGTTCACGAATCAGGCAGAAATCCAAAAGGAAGAAATTGCTTTCGATTGGTAGGATGACAAATGTAGGTGCATGTGGTAAAGATGTATAATTTTCTTCAAAAATGCATCAAGACTCTCGTGAAAATCTGCTGATTTGGTTAGTTTACAACATAATCGGGTAGATTGTTCCAAGTAAATCAAAATCGCACAGCCAAAAATGTCGTCTACAGTAGAGTCGCGAGTGAGGACCTTTAGAATAAATGTCTAAGCTGTTGTCTTATGCGAGCAACGAAGATTAAATAAGCATTGTATTGGGTGATTTACGGTATTCAAAATATTGTAAACCAGAATGAAATCCCCCCGGAGATGACGACGTGGATAATCACATTAAATTCAGAGATTTGATTCGCTCATTGTAAGGTTTCCGCCTGAGTCCGGCGACAAGATTGATAGCTAGATGATATATTCTCTGCAAAGTCGCAACATATTTTTTTAAGACATGATGATCATGCTTGCATTGAATATTCAATCGTGGATCTGTTGTACATATTTATAATGCAGGGAATCGTCTATTTTGAAAACCTTCCGAACATTCTCTTTTGGAGTGACAATTTCTGTGATGTTTTGCGATAGACGGTGCAGCCTATGAACACACCCAAATACTTTTGTTACATGGTCGTCGAGAGACTGTGTACCAAGGAAAATTTGGAACTCCATACATTTTCCAGGGTTTAACATGTCGAACGTTTGGAAATTAAGCAATAGGCAATTTTTAGGGACCAAACGTGGAGGTTGTCCAGATTCTTCTGGAACAGTTCGCAGTCTCCGACCACACGTATATATAAACCGCGAACATTACGATATTACATTTGATAATAGCAGGTAAGTTATTGGCATAATGTGTGAAGAGGATTGATCCGAGGCAGGATCCCTGAGGCACTCCACTTGTGACGTCAACGTACTTCGATAAAGCACCGTCCACAAAGACTTGAACACACCGATCAGTCAGGTAATTTTGTATTCAGGCTAATAGTTTGCCAGTGATACTACAAGGTTCCAGTTTCTGCAAGAGAATACTGTTGTTTACGCGTTCAAATGCTTTCGACATATCGGGGTAACAGGCATTGATAGTATCTGTGTTTAGCTAGGACATAATCACGGGTTAGTGGTTGATATTCACTAGAATTGCGAGGTTACTTTCCGATTCATTTTCTGTATTTCTTTATACTATTAAAATGTTCTTTACACGTTTGACCAATGTAAACACCTAAACAGTCCTTGCACTAAATTTCGTAAACGCTGTTCCCAGTTCAAACTTAAATGGTCTTCATGTCAAATTGCTTTAAAGAAATCCGTGCATTCTGCCTTTTTTACACATTACTCGTTTATGTGCATTATTCAAGATTATACTTATTTCCTTGGCGACGATGTTGACTAATTTTGTAGAAACCCTTGCTCACCCAGTATTTTTCTGGTTTCAATTTGCGTTCAATAAACATATATGATGACAATGATCTGCAGATTGTAGATTTGTGCACATGTTAGCCAGTAAAGAAGAAGTAGTTGGAAATACATACACCATGTCCCAATGTGTGTTTTTTGTTTTGGACCACTTGCCCTGTGGATCCGAATAGAGTTCATTCTTGTTGTTATAGATTGCGAGATTTGGATGCACAATTCTCGGTTAAATCTGCCACTTAAGGTCGGTCGTTAATTTATAAATCGATCTTTTATCGATCATTTCAGACAGAGAAGATCGCCCCGACTGGTTGGAATTACATTCGAGGTTCACGAAAGAACAACCTGCAACAGAACACCCCAAGAAAAGCATGAAGAAGAAGAAAGTCAACTATGCAAGGGGCATACGAAGAGGTGTGAAAAAGTTTAAGAAAGATTTGAAGCGAATAGGAAAAGACATAAAAGCACTTTTGCGGAAAATGAAGTGGGAGATAGTGGATGTTATCGACAAGTCGTGACGGGCTGTGTTTCAACGAATTCCATTTTGCTTGAAATAACTATGCTCTCAACATTCTCACTTTGCTTACATTTGTTATTCATTTTGTTCCGAAAAATCTATAACTGATCTTCTCACGTGATGTTTGTGATTCGTAAGCAATTCCAAATGCACTCTGCATCCTGCGGATCTGGATTTCTGATTTAGAGAGCGTAGACTGAAAACCTCGACCTATTGAACTTAGTTATCATATTCAGATGACCGTTGCACATGTGATCCATGTATCCATTAAATGCTGATTTGTTTTCGGCGATTAATTATCACTCAAAATGTATTACGTTGTAATTTAACGTTAATCGTAGTAGTGAGATAATTTCACACTGTGTGAATTAGCAGTAACTTCAAGTCTTCCGGCCAACAATGGAGTACGCTGTTCAAGCATGGTCCCCATGGTTAAATAAGGACATGTCCTTGCTGCAACGCGTATACCACCACGCAACAAAACTGGTGAACTTACAGCACAACAGACCATACAATGAGAAAATTGCTACTTTAAATCTATTTAGTTTTTCTTACCGCTGTGTCTGGGGTGATTTGATCCTGAGGTTTAACATTCTGCATACAGTATATCACCCACTTGCACACCTGTTTCATCGGCAAGAAGCACGTGGTAACAGATTTCAGGGCTGCAAGTTCATTATTCATCACTCCAGATCAAATTGTCGAAGGTTTTCATTTACTGTCCGAGTTTGTTTTATATGGGACTCTCTGTCCCTATATATCATTTGTGCATCAAGCTTGATCATGTTTAAGGCTGAAATTCACAAGTATATATTGACCAAATCCAACCTCGCACCTCAGAACAAAAGCTTACTTTATATAGCGAGAATACGTCCTTGTTCTATCTTTGCATTAGCGGTATTTTAATCCATCGTTATTATAAAATATTTGTTTTTCAGACCATTAAAACTTGAATAACCTTGAATAAAACTAAGCTCATTGGTAGACAGCGAATATCTCCATGATCCAGTTCTTCATCATGTAGTTATACACTTAGCAATGCAACACTACTTTACACTAGATCGGTCATTGGATTTTTACCATGTTGCTGTTTTTACCCACAAACGTGTACATAATTTCACATATATTGCTTCAAACGTTGCGGATAACCTCTTGCTAGACACGGAGATTGATGAGCGGATTGGCAGAAAAGCCATCATTTCGTCCCGATTGAAATTGATGAAACCGCAAATTGTCTGTTTTGACAACGATGATATTATACCGCGCGTGCGTACTAGAAGCCTTAATGTACGGCAGTGAAATTTGGACCAATCTGTAATGGAATTGAATTGAAATGCGAATCCCAACAGAAATCGAATTGAGAAGTCACGGCACGGCAAATGAAATGTAATGTGTTTGACGGGTGAGTTAATTATGTACAAAAATCGTCTTCAACAGATGAATATTGTTCACTGAGTTATCGAACAGAAAATCGGTGAAATGCGAGTGATAACGATAACAGGAAATCGATAAATCAATATGGCATTATCGGTAATCGAAACTTGACATCCTGTTGGAGGAGAGTTCAGCCAACCAGCTCAGCTTGCATCGTGGTGGGTAGGATTTTGCGGAACCACACCACAACCTTCCTCCCTCGAAATTGTTGCGTTGTTCCGATTCTCTAACCACGCAGACCTTCTAAAAGCAGTTGACACCTGAGATTTCACACTTGGTTCTGGTTTATGCGTTGATTCGTGATTGATGTTTTCCTCTACTGACCTTTTGAATTGTACTTGACTTTTGTGACGTTGGTGCACACTTGCATCCTTTAGGTCAGTGATCTCAATCATTGAATTTCCGGTCTGTCGCGTGACGATGCCATGAGCGCGTCTCAAGTCGTTTCCTCTGAAATAAGTCACATCACTCGAATCCATTCGGTGTAGGGAAGTTCGGAGTGTCCTGGATTTGAACAATTGGCTGGACTCTCCTGGTCGTGTAATGGACGGCATTACGGTATTGCAGTACAAAAGTTATCAATAAATACGTCCAAGGCTTGGAAGCTCCCAGGATTGGCTGAGTCAATAGCACTCTTGATAATTTTCACAAGATTCTCTGCAGCGCCATTGGAACATGGATGCCGCGAGGCAGTTCGTAAGTGTCGGCACCTGATGCTATCCAGCCATTCCTTCATTTTATTGGAACAGAATTAGGCACCATTGTCAGTGATAAGTACTTGTGGGATTCCTTTACAGCTGAAACACTTCCTTAGAGCTTGCATTGTGAACGCCGTCGTTGCTGTGGTTGCAAGAAGGACTTCTGGTCACTTGGAATACGAGTCGATGATTACAAGTGCGAAGTACTTTCCCAAAAACGGTCCACAATAATCTGCATGGATTTGTTGCCAGGGAAGGTAACTGTCGGGCCATGGTGTCCAGTCCCTTGAGCGTGAATTGATTTTGTGCGAGCAAGCCTCGTAGTTCATAGCTGTACTTCTGATGCCAGCATCAATTTCTGGCAGCTAAAACTCTTGCCGTGCCAACGATTTCATTTTTTCAATGCCCATATGGCCCCTATGTAGATCGTCCAAGACAGGCTTCCTCAACGGTAGCGGGATGAGCAATTGGTCTCCCCGACAAATCACACCGTCCGGTTGTATCAGTAGCTCATCGCGGATCTGGTAAAGGCTTAGGTATTTCTTCCGCACATCTGGACGCCAACCGTTCCGTATGGCTGACATAACTGTTGAATATTACTTCTTCGTGAACGTTCGTAGTTGCTCACGGGAAACGGCACATGATTGGGAGATGAGACAGCATGCTTCCGCTGGATAAAGTTTTGCGTGCTTGGACAGAAAGTCGGCCTGCGGATTATCTTTTCCTGCTCTGTGGACAATCTCATAATCGTATCCTGCAAGGTATAAAATCCATCTTTGTAACATCGAGGCTGTAGCTTTAGCAAGCGATTTTTTTGGATTGAATAAAAATTGCAGAGCTTGGTGACCCGTGACAATCTGGGATCGTATTCCGAATAGATATTTGTGAAGTCGCTTGACCGCCCAGAATATAGCCAGTGCCTGCTCTTGCGTTTGTGAGTATCCTCGTTCTGCTTGGTTTAACAATCGGGATATACAGATGATCGGGAACCCTTCCTGCTCCAACACAGCACCAATTCCGACGTCCGATGCATCTTCGATCAAAGTGGTGGGTTTTATATGCGAAAACGCCACCAGTACTGGTCGGTACACAATAGCTTGAATCAAGGTGCGCAACACTGACTCCAGTTCATCATTCCATTCCCACTTTTCTGCATGCTGAGCAAGGAATAGCGGTTGTGTCTGGGCTGCGAAATTCGGAATAAATCGTGAGTGGTATTGAAGGCAACCCATGATTGATCGCAGTTTGCATTGTTCACTTGGTGATTGCACATTAGCAAGTGCATCGTATCAAGTAGGATCTGGTCGGTATCATTTGGGATCTATCACGTAGCCAAGAAATTGTAGTTCATTGACTCGGCACACGCATTTTGACGGCTTGATTGCTACGTTATTAGCTGCAAGTCGTTCCATCAGTGCCAATAGTCTTTGGTTGTGTTCCTCATGCGTTCTTCCGTAGATAAAAGGATCGTCCTGGTACGCTCGGACTCCTGGTAGGCCTTGGATCACCTTATCAATTGCCGATCGGAATATGCCTGGGGACACATGAAATCCGAATGGAAGGAATTGAAATAAACCCCATTGAGTATTGATTGTCGTCAGTGGTTTTGACTTCTCTTCGAGTGGTATTTGCAAATATGCATTCGCAAGGTCAATCTTTGAGAATATCTTACTACCGTGAATTGCCCTCATTAAGTCTTCCGTCTCTTCTGTTGTCGCGGCACAACGCTTAAGTCTCGAGTTAAGTGTTAGTCTGTAGTCGCCGCATATTCTCGGTGTCTTTCCATCGCTCTTCACTACTACAAAAATAGGTGTTGCCCATGCTGACGAACCAACTAGAGAAATGATACCATTGTTTTTCAACTTCTTCAGGGAATTGAAGACGCCGTCTATCACACCATGAGGCAAAATTCTACGTTTCAGGAATATCGGATCACCTTCAACTTCCAGTGTTGCTGGATCTACCTTCATGCCACCAGTGTTCGTCAAACATTACGACCAATTCTCGTAGGGAGGACTGAATTTGTTCTCCTGAATTCTCAGCGGGCACAACATTCAGCAACACAGGATGCTTGAGGGCTCGCAGGGCTTTCGGACCGAGGATTGCTGAACTGCTTCTAGATACCAAGAGTCGGACCGGAACTGAAATCTCCTTGTCTTGTTTTACAAATAAAGTGGTTTCACTTGTCAGTGGCAAATTGTGTCCGGTAACGCCACGAAGTTTAACGTTGGTCGGTTGCACATGCGCCCCTGGGGCCACCTGGTTCAAGATTTCGACGGGAATGGCTAATTCGCTGCTACCGGTATCGACGATGAATTCAGCAGTTCCACTTGAATCGAACTGCAAGGATTTGTAGATGAATTGTTGTGCTGAACTCTTCAGTTGCAGAACATAAGTTGAACTGTCATCCTTCTGATTGACCACTGGATTCTGTTGGGTCAGGTAGCATTGTTTACTCCGACAAACCTTTTTTATATGTCTGCTCTCACCGCATCCATGGCACACTGCATTGCGGAATCGACAAATTGACCGCAAGTGAAGATCACCACATGACATGCACTTATTTATCGGCTTTACGGTCTTGTCTCAGGCTTGGTTTTCACTTGTCTTGTTGTCCTGGTGCCCGTGTCTTGGCTGATTGGATCTGAGTGAACTTTTCTGAAAGAACACGGCACTTTGTGCGGTTGTCGCAGGAGTCACATCATTTCGCTGCTCGCAGATTTCATGGGCTTCGGCGTGGGTCAGGTCAGGTTTCATCAGCATTTTTCTTTGTAGGTCAACATTGTTAATACCAGCAATAAGACGATCACTGAAATTATTTTCTAATAGATCACCGAATTCACATTTAGCAGCCTGTTTATTTAGAAAAAGGATGAACTCACTGCAGCTTGTATTAGGATTTCGAACCAGTGTGTTGAATTATGCCCGTTCGGTAGCTTTGAAATTCACCGGCATGAGATGCTTCAGTAGGAGTGTCTTCAAATCTTGGAACGGCAGTGATGCAGAAGCCTTTGGATAGGAAAGGTTCTTGAGTAACGTATATAATTCACGTCCCCAGTAGGTCAAGAAAAATGTTGACTTATTCTCCGGCTTGACGTCCTTCCGAATGTTGCTCCACAGCTCGAATCGTTCCACACACTCTTCAATTTCTCCAGGATTAGAATGAAGATTCAATGGTTCAAGAGTCGGTTGATTCATCCTGCTCGCGACGCCAAGTTGTATTGGAATTGAATTGAAACGCGAATCCCAACAAAAATCGAATTGAGTAGTCACGGCACGGCAAACAGAATGTAATGTGTTTAACGGGTGAGTTGGTTATGTACCAAAATCGTATTCAACAGATGAGTATTGTTCACTGAGTTATCGGACAGCAAATCGGTGGAATGCGAGTGATAACTATAACAGGAAATCGATAAATCAATATGGCGTTATCGGCAATCAAAACTTGACATCCTGTTGGAGGAGAGTTCAGTCAACCATATCAGCTTGCATCGTGGTTGGTAGGATTTTCGAAACCACACCACAAAACTGTTGGCGGTAGTAGTAATAGTACGGTGAACATGCTCTGTAGATCATCTTTCCAAATCACTTCAGCAATTGTCACTTTTTCCAAAGACGATATGTTCACGATACGTTGGATGCTTCGTTGATGGAAAGCATTCACCATTTGTTCGTGTCTTGCGTGAGTGGTCCAGGTTTCCGCGCCCTACAGTAAACCATTTAGTACACACGCGTTGTGTACCGTCATCTTTGTCAATACACTAAATTGCGGATACACTCGACACGAGAGTTCACTCGAGAGAAAATAACCACTGCTTTGCCAATCCACTTATTAATCTTCCTGGCTAGCGAGAGGTTATACAAAATGGTCCAACCAGGATATGTAAAATGTTGTACTGGTTCTAGCTTAACGTTTCCAACAGTGATGCTTTCATAGCTACACTCCCTTAATTGAGGACTTTGGTCTTGCTGATGCTGATTGTTTGCCCGAACTTTTTGCATGGCGATGAGAAACAGTGCATTAGAAACTAAGGGTGTAATTGTTGTAATCAATAAAAGCTGCATTATCGGCAAATAGCAGGTCACGGATTAGCACGTCCCGTCTCTCAGTTTGATAAGAATGAAGACTTAATGGTTCAAGAGTCGGTTGATCCATCCTGCTCGCGACGCCAAATTGTAATTGAATTGAATTGAAATGCGAATCTCAACAGAAATGGAATTGAGAATTCACGGCACGGCAAACGTAATGTAATGTGTTCAACGGGTGAGTTGTTTATCCACCAAAATCCTCTTCAACAGATAAATGTTGTTCACTAAGTTATCGAACAGAAAATCGATAACGATAACAGGAAATCGATAAATCAATATGGTATTATCAGCAATCGAAACTTGACATCCTGATGGAGGAGAGATCAGCCAACCAGCTCAGCTTGCATCGTGGTGGGTACGATTTGCGGAACCACACCACACACTCACGCAAAACACGAACGGAATCTAAATGGTTTCTATTTACGAAGCATCCGTCAGCTCTTGAACATATCGTGGATGGACAAATTGACTAATGCTGAAGTGCTTAAAAAAGTTATTTACAGTACATTTTAACCATAATAGGAAAGCCCGCCCGCGGTGGTTGACCACGTTTATAGAACGAAAAATGGTCGTATTCCGAAAGATCTACTCTATGGTGAGTTGCGTTCGTGATTTCGACCATTAAGCATACCGCACTTGCGGTACAAAGACGTTTGCAAAAGTGATAAGAAAGCTATTGACGTTGATCACAACGACTTGAGAAGATCTTTTGACCGCTCATTTTTGAGGCAATATGTTAAGCGTCATGTTCAATCTGAGAAAATTCAGATATTGTTCTTAGCTGCTGAAAGCATATCGCGCCGACGGCTTGCAACTGACGCCGTTCGATCAAGAACTGCATATCGCTGTGAGCGGTGCGGATGAGTTTGTTCCTCCCGAATAGAGATGTTCGGTCATTCTAAAATCTGTGGATCACGTAACAATCATGCGTTTACGATATACATCTATGCTAGAAATCAACGGTATAGTGTCAACAACCATATATGTTCATTTTTTGATAATGCAATATGCAAACATTCGTTCAGAGAACATTTTACCAACATTGCTAGGAAGAGGTCATCTATTTTTTAATTGTTCGGACAGCGTTCACACACACAACTTATGTGACTATGCTATCCATCGTGTCGTGCGGTTGCATTATGTTGAGCTGCTGATATTTACCATATACTGTTCTTGAACTTACACGTACGTATATATATTATACCTTGTTGGAGTCTCCATTAATTCAGCTTTCTTAGTATGCCACTCTGGTAACTCTATTCGATATTAGCTTGACGCGGGAAACGATAATAATACTGTTCAAGTCCTCAAAGGGATTAATGGCATTGGAATGATCTTATTATTTGCCATCGACTGGTTATATTATCAACTTCGTGCAATAAACTACCGAAGCGTTTCGCGAGTTGAAATCCGGCTTTGCTCTTATTCATGATCACCGCTTATTTATCGCGCACGATGTTCATCATCAATCTGTCGTCAGAATCACTGCTTTTGCAAACACCACTGAACAGTGTTACTCGCTACCATGAGAGAATGACCCCAACGAGAAAACAAATCGCATCGGGTAACATGTAGACAGTTTGCCAAAAGTCGGTAAGTCCTAAGGCGATGTCTGTAAGGCGTTCCGCTTGTTCGTTAGAAGTGCATGCAGAATCCGACAAATCGCTGACATCGAATTTGGTATCCATCTTTAATGGAGTTAATTCTCTCAGTATTTGTTACGTTTGCCATGTTTGCAAGGCCACACCAACAGCGCCAACGTTGGTGGCGAAAATCTCTGAGTAAGAAATTGAGACGCGTGTAAATGGACTGGAATCCAGCAGGCAAAAACTGAATGAATTGTTAAAACGTCATAAAGGCACCATCGTTACCCGACTTAGAGGTTACTACCAAGAGCCGATAGAAAATCCCTCATACTCGAACAGGCCAACATTTGCCCAGATAACCGCGCAGATTGTGACTAAAACGGGTACGCGTCCGTCGGGACCAGCGACTCCACAACTTCACGGAAAGGAGAAGAGACTCATCAAAACCAGTTCTAAAAAGATCAACTCAAATTATAAACCAATATCCGCGTTTATTAACCCTTGTGTTATGTGTACTTGACCGAGTCACGGGAAACGCCGTTTGAAGCAGCGCAAAATCATGACTTAGTTGAGTGGTATAACTCTGTAGTCGAATAAACCGCCATCGAATGCTTCTCATAATGATGATCCTTGCTTTTACGATTAATGCTTCAATCTGCGGAGAACGTACTCCTAAATGCTTATTTTATTAGAGGTGTTCCAGTGTCTAAATGTCGAATCAATATAGATCTGCCATTTTGGGAGCGAATGTCGTTGAAGAAATCTCGTTAAAAAATAACTCAAGACGTATTGTACTTCTAGGAGTTCCGGAATGTGCTGCTGACGTACCTTCTCAATAAAGCTCTGAACACGATCACAAACAGCCGAAATACCAAGTAAATATTTAAAAAAGCCATACTTGTGGATGCCTTTAGAATACCGCGGTCTGCAATCTCTGAATGGCAAGCTAGGAAACGGACAGTACCGACCCACCAACACCTAGTGATGCGGTTTAGACGGAATATCATGCAATAGCTCAAAAACACCTAAACTTGAGTACTCTAACCGAGTGGGCCCTTAAATAACCTTTCATGATTTGAAAACTACCAAATTTATAAGATTTCAATATACAAATGCGCAAAGCCTTTCAAACAACTTAGCGGAATTAACCGAGATATGCTCGTACTACTCACCTGATATTATCCATCCCAACTATGAATTCGATAAGTAACGATCTAGAGCAAATTGGTGGCGTTGTTTCTCTTTATTATCATTACCCACGCCGTCTAATTGATAACACGCATTTCACTTTCAAAGATATAATTTGGTGTTCCTTAATCCTAATGTCTGGTAAAGTTTGTATGATTGATGTTGTCTAACGGTCTCCTTAATCTACGGTATTGTAGAACCAATTGTTGATTCCAGTGGTTCAGCGCTTAACTCGCATTCAGTACCCAACAATACTTATTATGGGTATTTATACCCACCCATCCTTTATCTCAGGGACGTTCTCTTCCTACAAACACTAGAATACATATATAGAGAGGCACTAGATTCAGTCCCGTTATACAACCATGTTCACGAATGTACTCGGACTAGAGGTTCTGAACACCCATCCGTCTTGGATTTGGTGTTGATATCGAAATAACAAGTTGTTTGAAACTGTAAGAACAAATGATGCCCGTAAAACAGTTAGACCGATCAACATTATGGCTTTGAGTGATACTCTTAATAACGCGATTAACTGCCGACCGGAGGATATTTGGAAGATGCTCACTGTAAACTTTACCAAGGATAATGAATATCAACCTTCGCCCTAAGATGGAGTATGAGGTATAGGTCTGGGTTCCTTGGCTTTCAAAAGATATAGTTTTCTTTGATAAAATCTATCACAGAGCAACAAAGTAAGTGACAGGTCTTCGCAATGTTCCGTACACCGAAAGATTGCGACGTCGGGGTTTATGTGACTTTATCAAAAGGATGACATATAGAATTGTGTCTGCCAACGGACATCCACTGAAACTCTTGCTTGATGTGTGTGATGGGAAAGTGACTCGCATACATACCTTATCCATTTACATCCCAATTTCATGTATCAATTGTCGCGCCATTTTTTCACCCAACTCCATCATATGGTGGACTCTCCTTGACTGGCGGTGTTTAAAATATAATTGGTCTTGCTCATGCAAAAGAATATTATTCGTGAGCCTTACATATGATATTCTCTATTCCATTTATACTATCATATTTTTCACATTTTTATTCACACCGTTATCCTGCGGAGTTGTAAATTATTAACGTTTTACCATAAATCATTAAGTCCTTGTGTGCAGCTCAAAAAACGCCATTCTATTCATCAAGATTGCTGCATTTGAGCAGAAATGAATCGATTGTCCGATGAAACTCAAATTCCACATTTGTTTGACCAATCCGCTGTTAGTATCGATACGCATCTTTTAAGGCGTGTCGCACCCGAACTTACCACTTTTCTCGAATAACCGCGATGAAATTGTTGAGTTTTTACGCATCACTAATTGCGTTTGTGCACATCGTACGGGCCCTTGAGGATCAGTGTTTTGTCTTACCCATTGAACATCTAATGGCTCCAACCTGCCCGAACAACGAAGCCATTTGGATTCTGCATCAGGACAATATCACAGACAAGGAAAGCGTCAATAAGGCTATCCTTCCACCGAAAGACTGCAAAGGAATGTGTATGGTACAGCCCGATTGTGGCGGGTTTTACTATTCGCTGGAGGTAAGTAAGAATTGATGTGTTGAAAACAGGGTGCTAAACCTTAGCTGCATGCCACATGACACCATATGTGCGACTAAATCATTCCGAGAACACCTGTCACTCCCGTTGTGGTAAAGAATCGCTTCTGGTTAGATGACTACGTTTATCTCTCTGAATATTCACTAGCAGCATACTCGCAGATAATAGTTCCCAATAACTTGGGACCGGTTAAGATTCCTTTATAGGAAATTGAAATGACCATCACATGTGAGTGGCTTGATGAGTGAGATGTGGATATTTGAAAAACAAAGCAAACGTATTTGTCCCACAGGTCAACTTCTTGAATCCAACTCGTCGTAGAGCATATTTTTTGAATGACACAACTTTCCGTTTGGTCCACATAGCCCAGTCAGTGTAGGCGACGCTGTCGTAGTAAGGTAAACATGCTTTGTAGACTAGCTGTCGAAAGCATATCAGTATTCGTTAATTAGGTAAACACAGATATATTTAAATATATATGACAGAAAATTTCATTGTTTAGCACTTTTCCACTGTTTTTATAATCCATCGGATAAAGGCAACGTGTAATACAATGGTACGTTTTGTTCAAACGCAGGTGGTGTGAACAGACGGTCGTCTGTGTTTGCTTTTATGTTTACTATGATTTGCTTCATTCTTATCCTTTTTATCAAACATTTTAGAACATATTTATCGACACCCGAACTATGTTTAACGGTAATTTGGGTCGCGTTTAGTCTTCATTTTCGCTGCCTTCACTCAAACCCACACAACGAATTCCCTACAATATGTTCAATCGAATCGATGACGGAAGAATTTGTTTATGCGTAAAATAAGTTTCGAGTAACTCAAGTTATTTGCTGGTTTAAAACAACATCCATATGATGATGATGAAAAACGAAATGTGGATATAGCATAAATTAGATCAATCAGTGTATTGAGATTCGAGAAACAAATGAACGGATAAAATCTTTTCCAATATAGATTTAACTTTTTGCAAATTGGTAAGTGAGTGAGTGAAGGTATCATGTGTCTTCCTGTTCCTGTGTTTCAAGTAACACGGACACGGGAAGCATACAAATACCTATAGTTTAGGCCGGAATGGGGCACCACCAGCCGTGAGTCCTTTACGTGAAAAAACCCATTTTAGGGACCCTTTGTATATGGATGAACTTTTAAATGCAATCCATTTACGGAGCATCCACCGTATCTTGAAAATAATAACGACTGCTAAAGTGCTTTCAAAGGCTGGTCTACAGATCACGTTTACCCTACAACAATAGCGCCACTAACGGTGTCTGGTCATGTGTGGAGAATATAGAGAGATCGTATTCCCAACGAATAATTTATGGTGAGTTGACAGTGGATATACAAAAACGTTTGAGAAAGAGATATGAAAGCTGTTGTTATTGACTCAGCGAGTTGAGAAGAACTTGCGCTTGATCGCTCACTTTGGTGGCAATGTGAAGTGAGTCGTCTGCAAGCCGGGAAGCAGTAGATATTGTCCTCAACCGCCAGGTGCAACTGACATCGTTCGTCCGAATACTGACTATCGTTGTGAGTGGTCTGTTTCAGATTTTTCCTTCTGAATCGGACTGTTTATTAATTTATAATGCTGTGGTGGATAAAAGCCTGACTCGCCTATGATGTACATCCATGTTTGACATCTATCCAAGGAGGCCAACAAAAATCTGTGAAGAATGATATGCTATCTGCAGAGTTGTCGAATCTTAAGAATAAGTAAACAAACTTGTCGAATTACGCTGTGCTAGGATTGATAATACGCCAACGACAGGTAGCTGGACATTGTGGTGTATCGATTTGTCACGTGACAAATTCAATCCTGTACTAGCAATTTGTGCTTCAAACTTATTAAAATATAAGCAATTTTTGTTGTGTTATGCATATTGTCAAAACATATAATTGTGACCAACGGTCAGCGGAAAAGAAAAATAATCCATCACAATATGTGACCCAGCGCTCGACGTAACCGCAAACTGACAGTGGAGTTAAAATAAAATAATACGTATAATAAATGTAATAATAATAAAATGTAGAAGGAGTGAAACATCTAATGGTGTTTTGCGTTGCCCAGACTTAAGTTACAGGATCGAGCTATTTTAAAGTAAACCGAGTGATAAATTTAACGATTTATATCTGTACAAGTGAACGCCATACACCATAACGGGATTACACTAAGAATACTAATGGATAATAAGTAATATGACAGAATGGTTTGACGGAATAAAAACCGTTTCTGAGTGCATATCCTCGTGAGTCTCTGCTTATGCTAGAGTTTGCTTTAATGACTACTCGTTACTATAATCTAGCTGTAGAAAAGCTCACGAGCAGTCCATCAAATGTGTTCTGTTTATTTTCCAATAAATTGCATCCATGACAACTCTAAAGTGTGTGATTGAAATGCATGCAAATGAGCATTTTGGTTCATTGTTATAGGTTTAAACCAATTATTCATGTGTCAGGACACGTGATTGAACAGGCTGGTCGTACCAGCTTTGTCCAACAGTGGCAGACATGCGCAACTTGTTTACCATTCTTCCACTGTTTCAAGCACATGCGGATCCTGATCTTACTGTCCCTACCTGATGAGTGCAAACAGCACGAAACCGGTCGTGGGGTGCGTGTGACAGAAATGCATGAAAATGAGACTTTTAATCACATTGTTGTCAAAGTTTTGCTTATTTCAGATCCTGATCACTAGTACTGTATTCATCATGATTGATCCGTTTAATTATCAGCATTGCCATTTGACGTTAAATCTGTCGCGTGTGGAAGAGAGATTTCGAGATGAATTGCAATTGTATCTGTTGACCTGTTGTGGTGAGTCGACATAAATATTAACTACGTGCAACAGTATTAAATTTGTATCAGAATAATCGGTGTGAACAATGTAATATCGTTGCCAACTTTAATTTCGACTTGACTTTGTCTTTCTAGCAAAGGTAAAATTGATAACGATGCAGGTTGTATAAAGTTGATATTACTAAGCGTTTGTAAGCAGTATAAAAATGTTTTCATGCGATAACTATTCAACATTGAAAAATGAGTTCAGTTATAAAACTTATTTAAAATATTTGAATTAAAGCTTTTAGATGATAAATTCATAAATTGATAGGTTTATGTCCGATCGTGTATTCATAATACAAAAACATTTGAGTGCAATTGTAATAACCTGGACAAACCTATGTTATTTTGTATAGACAAGTGAGATAAAGATAATATGACCCAGCTCCCCATCATGCTATGTAATCCTTCATTTGTTTAGTTTGTATGCAGTTGCGATCAACGTCTGCTGACAAATTTAAATGCGTTCAGTAACTGGATGAATGTTAACCCGCAATAGCTGCAGAACCATATTCCACATTATGGAGATATCCGCCACCAGACTCAGTTTTGATTGCAATTTCCCAGCTTTTATTATTTCAACCTTCCACTTCGGAAATTCCAAGTTATCAAAATGCACGCCATGATCTATTCAATTCAATTCATTTTATTGATCTAAAAGCATATAGTTACACACAAAACCACAGAATGATATGGGAACAACGAATCATATAACAAGCAAAAATGGGATTAGATTGCTAACTGAGCAGTTTTAGAACCAGGTATAAACCCGAAGGGCAGAAATTGTTTGGATTGATAGTATGAAAAATATAGATGCATGGGGTCAGTGTGTATGGTTTTCTTCGATGCACCGGTTAAGGGTTCAAAAGGCATCAAGACTTCTATTGAAAATCTGCTGATTTGGTGAGTTTACAACATAATCGGGTAAAACAAACTCTCACGTTAAAAATGTAGTCTACAGTTGAGTCGCGAGTAAGGGTCAGTTAGGATAAATGTCTGAGCTCTTGTCCTATGCGAGCCTCGTAGATTAAATAAGCATTGTAGAGGGTGATTTGCGATATTAAAAATAATGTAAACCAAAAAGAAATCCTCGGGAGACGACAAAGTATATAATCGAATAATCTCAGGTCGACTAAATCAGTAGCTCGCTGGTATATTTCTTGCAAGTGGAAATTGAAACAAATGTGCGATTTTTAGGGATCAAACGTGGATGTTGTCCGGATCTTTATGGAGCAGTTCGCTCTCTTCCCACCACACTTATATATCAACCGCAAACAGTACGATATTACGTTTGATGATAGCCGGTTTGTCATTGTCATAAAGTGTGAAGAAGGTTGGTCCGAGGACGGATCCCTGAGGCTCTCCACTTGTCAAGGTTACCGACTTCGATAAAGTACCGTCCACAAAGACTTGAACAAGGCAATAAGACAGGTAACTTGTAACCAGGTTAAAAGTCTGCTAACGATACCATAATTTGCAGCTTGTGAAAGAGATTACTGTGGTTTACGCGTTCAATTGCTTTCGACGTATCGGGGTAATATACATGAATAGAATCTGTATTTAGCTAGGAAATAATCATGGTTATTTGTTTGATAGTCGCTATAATTGCGGGGTCGCTTTCCAATTTATTTTCTGTATACCTTTATACTAGTAAAACGTTCTCCAGAAATTGTTTTCGATTTGTTAGATGACAAATGTAGATGCATAGTGTCATTATGTATAGTTTTCTTCGATGCACGGTTTATGGGTCAAAAGGGCATCAAGACTTCTCTTGAAAATGTGCTGAATTGGTGAATTTAAAACTAAATCGGATAGATTGTTCCAACTAATACTAACTCGCACGGCAAAAAATCTCATCTAAAGTTAAGTCGCGATTAAGTTTAAGTGTGAATAAATGTGTGAGCTCTTGTCGTATACGAATCCCGTAGATTGAATAAGCTTTGTAGACGGTGATTTTCGGTATTCAAAATATTGTAAACCAGAATCACATCCCTCGGAGACGACGAAGTGGATAATCCTAATAATTCCAGTGTTTCAATTCGCTCATTGTATGTTTTCCGGCTGAGTCCGGCGACAAGATTGGAAGCTCGATGGCATATTCCTTGCAAAGTCGCAACATCTTTTTCAAGCCATGGCGACCATGATTGAACTGCATATTTCATCATGGGTCTGTTGTACATATTTATAATGCAGGGAATCGTTTGTTTCGATAACCTTCCAAAAATTCTCTTTTGGAGTGACAATTTCTGTGATGTTTTGCGGTAGACGGTGTTGCTTATTAACACAACCTAGTCCTTTTGTTCCATGGTCCACGAGAGACTGTGTGTACGAAGAAAAATTTGGAACCACACATATTTTCCAGGGTTTGGCATGTGAGAGTTTACCAAATTGAAAAATAGGCGAATTTCATGGACCAAACGTGGAGGTTGTCCAGATCCTTTTGGAATAGTTCGCAGTCTTCTTACCACACTTACATATCAACCGCGAACAGTACGATATTACATTTGATAATAGCAGGTTTGCAATTGGCATAATATGTGAAGAGGATTAAACCGAGGAAGAATCCCCGAGGCACTCCACTTGTCACGGCTACCTACTTTGATAAAGCGCCTCTCAACGAAGACTCGAACAAGCCAATTATTCTGGTAACTTGTAACCAGGTTAATAGTCGGACAGTGATGCCACAACTTTCCAGAAGGTGCAAGAGAATACTGTGGTTTACGCGTTCTTATGCTTTCGACGTATCGGGGTAACATACACGAATAGTATCTGTGCTTAGTTAGGACATAATCACGGGTTAGTGGTCGATATTCACTAGAATTGCGGGGTTGCTTTCCGATTCATTTTTTGTATTCCTTTATACTAGTAAAACGTTCTCTAGACGTTTGACCAATGTAAACACCCGGACAGTCCTTGCACTATATTTCGTAAACGCTGTTCCCAGTTCAACCTAAAATGGTCTGTATGTCAAAATGCTTTAAAATATTCGGTGAATTCTGCCTCTTTCACACATTACTCGTATATTTGCGTTATTCAAGATTATACATATTCTAAACTGTCTAATCTTATAGAAACTCTTGCTCAAAAAGCATTTTTCTGGTTTCGATGATGGTTATGTTACTCCTATCAATTTGCGTTCAATAAAGATATATGGCGACAATGATATGCAGCTTGCAGATTTAAGCACATGTGATCAGGTAAAAATGAAACACCTCTCTGATTAATGATTTTAGTTTTATTAGTAGTTAAAAATCCACATACCATGACGAAATGTGTTTTTGTTTTGGGCCACATGCCTTGTTGAAACGAAAAGTGATCATTTTTGTTATTATAGTGTACGAGATTTTGATTCACAATTCGCGGTTAAATCTGCCACTTAAGGTCGGTCGTTAATTTATAAATCGATCTTTTATCGATCATTTCAGACAAAGACGATGGTACCGACTGGCTAAAATTACATTGGATGTTCACGACTAAAAAACCCACAACAGAACGCCCCGAGAAAAGCATTAAGAAGAAGAAAGTCAACTATGCAAGAGGCATACGAAGAGATGTGAGAATGTTTAAGAAAGATTTGAATCGAATGAGAAAACAAATAAAATCGGTTATGCGGAACTTGAAGCGGGACCTTATCGGAAATCGTTCCAGAAAGATTGGACGGGACGTGTGACAGAGCTTTAAAGAATTCCATTTTGCTTGAAATAACTATGCTCTCAACATTTTCACTTTGCATTATTTATTTATATAATTTGTTCCGAAAAATCTATAACTGAACTTCTTACATGATGTTTGTGATTCGTAAGCAATTCCAAATGCACTCTGCTTCCCGCGGACCTGGATTTCTGATTTACAGAGCGTAGACTGAAAAACTCGACCTCTTAAACTTAGTTTGTCATATTCAGATGACCGTTGCACATGTGATCTATGTATTCACTAAATACTGATTTGTTTTCGGCGATTATTTATCACTCAAAATGTATTACGTTGTAATTTAAAGTATATCATTGTATTGAGATAATTTCACACAGCGTGGATTAGCAGTATCTTCAAGTCTTCGCGGCAGTGTTCTGTGGTATACGAAGATTCCAGTCAAAGTTTGGCACCGCTCAGAATGCTCTACGTTAGTTTCACAAAGCAATGGATGTCATGTTAAAATTTGTTGACCACTTGTTCAGGATGTCTAACATAATCTTACCTTCTCCAGCGGATGACCGCAAAACTTCGTATTGTGGTGATTGCAGTCCGAGGGGTGTGTGCACTGGGGAAACGGTAAACCAATCGGCTAAATTTCGTTTACTATTTGATAAAGGAAATGATGGCTGGGCCAATGACATGCACGTTTAGATTTGTTTACTACTTTTCCACTGGATTCCAAGGTTGTCACGGCCGGGCCGGTTTGGGGATATGCTGCCAATTCTAAATAATCTCAAATGGCGGATACTGGAAATTGTCGCGGTATGTATGATGGGTTCAAGTGAGCCATTGATCCAAACAAACTTAAAACGGCTCCCATTAAATCTGTATCCAATAACCCGATTGTCGACAAAATTCAGCAAATGGAAAGATGCGTAGCGCACTTTTCCTCCCTCAACACTAGGGACAGTAAGGTTTTACCACGTGTACTAGAAAATGTTGGGCGATTGCCAACTATTGAACATCGAGGTACTCCCCTACAATTGATGACCTCAATACGGCAACCGACCGCTTAGCGAATGGGGAGGCCCTTCGTGACGACGGAATTCCACCTGCGCTCATCAAATAACGTAGATCAGCATTACTACAACCTTTTGACCATTTTCGTCTTCAGTGCTGGCAGGAGGAGCGCATCCCTCAAGAGTTGCGAAACACAAAGTTAATCACGCAATATAAGAATAAGGGTGATAGAGGCGACTGCAACTGGAAAATGCTCGTATTCCGAAAGATCTACTGTGAGGTATACCACACTTTCGCTATAAAGACGTTTGCATAAGCGATATGAAAACTCTGGGCATTGACCCCGCGAGTTAAAAAATGCTCTTGACCGCTCATATTAGAGGCATCGCATAAAGCGTCTTCTACAAGCTGGGGAGGAGCAGATACAGAACTTCGCTGTTGAACGCAGATCCTGCCGCTGGCTTGCGAGTGACGCTATGAAATACACGCGCTGCAAGAGAGATTGTTGCTACCGTATCGCGCTGTATAGTCATTTGAAAAGCTGTATGACACGAAACTTCATGCGATTGTGATGTACATTCATAGACGACATTCACCGAAAGAAGCAAGCAGAAAATATTAGTTTTCAACCAAGGTATTCTGTCTTCATCAGATGACGGCTACATTAACAGAATCCGTTTGTTTCGGGTCAACAAGATGTGAGCACACCGAAGCCGGTTAGAAATCAGTTTATAACTCTTGCTGATTAGAATTACATTTGCACATTTTATGATGTTGAGTATATTATTTCTGAAGTTGAGCCGACTGACGGCGTTGACTAGCCTATATTCTCCATTGATAGAGCGACGTGTCATATCAGAGATGCGATTCATTTTTTATAACAGATTTGAGTATCGTCAGATTGTAAAGTCACAAATCTTTTATCAATTTCACCAGAACTAAGTCACTAAACCTGAATAGGTTTGTTGCCAAACGTGAGTCATAAAATGCAGTTTGCCGTCATCGGTTAAAGAGGGTAAGATTGGTTTCAGTGAGACTTTTAGTCAAATTCACACAGCTAACCTTTAGATGACAGAATCCACAAAGTGGATATAAGTCAGATAATCGAATCAATGGAAAGGACTCTACTTACACAACATAAACCGTTTTTAATTGCTCGCCCTTATTAAGTAGAAAAAGGTAATATTTGGTACAGTGAGCTTTAATACATCGGTTGTATTAAAAAACTTCCACTTGAATGCCACTGTAATTTTGACTTTAAAATTCATGAAACATTGAAAGTTGAATGAAAACATTTATTCGAGAATAGTAGAAATTTGAAAACTAGATTATTTAATCTGTTTGAAATAATCAGCGAGGCATCTTGAATCACTAATACAGGAGATAATTTTTTACTTTAAATCAATTACTTCAGCTTTTTTGAGTATATCATGAATCTAAGTTGATTAATGAAGGTAGTTTTAAAGGAATACCGACATTTTGGCGTTGATTGTATCAAAAAATTTCCAAGTATCTATCAGGTATCAAAATATCCTTTTTAAGTCAACGTGGCCAAGCTTGAGGCGAAAGTTCAATGGTCGCGAGCAGGTGGGTCATTTTCTTGCGAAATATCTCCTGGCACGAGAATTCAGGAAATCAGTCGCTGCAAACCCATTAACCCAAAATTTTCCAAAGTGTGCCATTATTTCGGCTATTGCATGCCAAGACTCCAAGATTGTTTTCCGAATCGGTGCAGCACAAATGTTCATGATCAAACTGACTTGTACATGTGAAGTGAATTACTGAGTGCAGCATCTTGCATTCACAGCTTCAATGATGGATTATTTCTAAAGGTTCATCCTCGCCGGATATCTTAAGCCGAGGTCCTTTCTTTTTTGTCCATTTCAGGTGTTGCGAGAATGTCAAAATCATTACCTATTCGCAACATTTTGCAATTGCTGAAATTGATGCCTCTTGGCAGCAATTTTCTAAAATTCGTAACAAAGTGAATGCTCTCGTCAAAGAGGACAAGCAATATTACCATCGCGCTCTTTCTTTGAAAATGGAAGAAAACCGTAAACTTCTCTATCGGATTGTCAATGCTCGGTCCAGTGTGAAACCAGGGGTGTTTCCTGTTATTTCTGATAATGGATTAACAGTCACAGCAAAGGAAACGGCTGATACTCTCGCTCAATTTTATGCAAATGTGTTTAGCCCGATAACGGTTAGGGCGAATGAGAATTTACTGACATCGATTGTATCTCAACAACTGAATAATATTGAGATTAATTCAGCGATTATACGAAGACACTTGTGTCGACTGAACCCTAGGAAATCTCCTGGAGCCGATGGAATAACACCAGCACTACTAAAATCCTGTGACCAGCAGCTGTGTGAACCACTATGCCAATTGTTCCAACATTCCCTAACCGAAGGAGTGGTGCCAACAGAGTGGAAGACAGGAGTAATTTCACCAATTTATAAGGGTGGTAGCCGTTCAGATCCCGCGAACTACCGTCCTGTCACCCTACTCCCCGTGATATCCAAAGTGATGGAGCGCATAGTGACGGAAAATATAGTTCATCACTTGGAATCACAAAATATACTATCTGTCGCCCAGCATGGGTTTCGTAAAGCTCGCTCATGCTTGACAAACTTGCTGACGGTATTAAACGATTGGACCCAAACGGTTGACGCAGGAGACAGTATGCACGCGTGCTATCTGGATATGTCGAAAGCTTTCGACAGAGTTGATCACTTCCTGTTGCTACAAAAGCTGAAACAGATTGGTATTGACGGGCAGCTACTCGTGTTGTTCGAAAGCTACCTCAATGAGCGCAAGGCAACCGTTCGAGTTAACGGGGTACAATCACGAGCCATTAATACCTCCAGTGGTGTACCGCAAGGTTCCGTTCTCGGTCCAGTGCTTTTCTTAGTTTACATCAATGATTTACTTGAGACGCTTTCATGCAAGTTAGTTCTTTTTGCGGATGATGTTAAACTTTGGATGCGAATAAAATCAACTGCAGACTGCGTAAAACTGCAAAGTGATTTAGATGCACTACACGAATGGTCAGTTAGAAATAAACTGCCTTTCAATTTTCAAAAGTGCAAGTTACTGCAAATCGGTAAGCCCTTTCAGTACGAATATCACTTTGGGCAGACGATTTTGAGCTGGACCGAATCGGAGAAGGATTCAATTCAATTCAATTCAATTCAATTTTAATGGTCTAAAAAGCATATAGCTTTAAAAAAAACCACAGAATAATATGACAACAACGAATAATATAACAAGCAAAAATGGGATTAGATTGCTTACTGGGCAGTTCAAAAATCAAGTAAATATCCAAGGGCAGAACTTGTTTTCGATTGGTGGGATAACAAATGTAGGTGTATGGTGTTAAGATGTATAGTTTTCTTCAATGCACGGGTTTAGGGTCAAATAGGCATCAAGGCTTCTCTTGAAAGTTTGCTGGTTTGGTGAGTTCACAACATTATCTGGCAGATTGTTCCAAGTAAAACAAACTCGCACGGCGAAAAAATGTCGTCTGCAATTTAGTCTCGAGTGAGGGACAGTTAGAGTAAGTGTGTGAGCTCTTGTATTATGCGAGCTCCGTAGATTCAATAAGCTTTGTAGAGGGTGATTTTTAGTATTCAAAATATTGTAAACCAGAATCAAATCGCCTCGGATACGACGACGTGGATAATCAAATAAATTCAGCGTTTTGATTCGCTCTTTGTAGGGTTTCCGGCTGAGTCCAGTGACAAGTTTGGTAGCTCGATGATATATTCGTTGCAAAGTCGCAACATCTTTTTTAAGCCATGGCGACCATGCTTGAACCGCATATTCCATCGTGGGCCTGATATACGTATTTATAATGCAGGGAATTGTCTGTTTTGAGAACCTACCAAAAATTCTCTTTAGGAGTGACAATTTCTGCGATGTTTTGCGATAGACGTAGTTGCAGTGGCTCGACATCCCTAGGGTGTTGCTTATTAACACACCCAAGTCCCTTTGTTCCATGGTCCACGAGAGGCTGTGTGATCCAAGAAAATACTGGTAATCCACATATTTGCCAATGTTTAACATGTGACACTTTTGGAAATTGAAAAATATGCGATTTTTTAGGGACCAAGCCTGTAGGTTGTCCAGATCCTTCTGGAGCAGTTCGCAGTCCTCCGACTTACTTATCTTAGGCCAAACTTTTATATCGTCCGCGAACAGTACGATCTTGCATTTGATGAGAGCTGGTATGTCATTAGCATAAAGCGCGAAGAGGATTGGTCCGAGGACGGATCCCTGAGGCACTCCACTTGTCACGGCTACCGACTTCGATAGAGCACCGTCCACAGAGACTTGAACAAGCCGATCAGTCAGGTAATTTTCTAACCATGCTAATAGTCTGCCAGTGATACCCCAACGTTCCAGCTTCTGCAAGAGAATACTGTGGTTTACACGGTCAAACGCTTTCGACATATCGAGGTAACATACATGGATAGTATCCCCAGCATCCACTGCTCGAATCCAGTCGTCAAGGGTGAGGAGAAGGTTAGTAAGGCAGGAGTATCCCCTTCTAAAACCGTGTTGCGCTCCCGAAAATAGCTTATTTTCCTCAAGGTATTTGCTCAGTTTTTTTGCCACGATCCTTTCCAGTACCTTGGATACGGCGGACAACAAAGTAACAGGTCTGTAATTTGCGGGCTCCGAACGCACCCCGCCTTTGAAAATCGGGGAGATTATACCAGATTTCCATTCAGTCGGTATGACACTTTGCGACAACGATTCGCAGAATAACAGAGTTAGAGGTCCGCATAGAGATTGTGCACAATGCTTGAACATATTCGGGGTAATTTTATCACAACCAGGGGATTTTCTGGGATTCAACGATAGTAGAGTTCCAAGCACCTCTTCTTTGTTGATGGTTATTGTGTCCAATGGTAGAGGATGGGTTATTTCTGGATCCATTTGTATATCCACGCTTTCCTTTGGACAAAATACTGTAGCACAATAATTTACCAAAGCATCCGCGGTGTCAGCTGCATTTGTGGTAATTCCAGTGGGCGTCCGCAAGGCCGCAACTCCTGGTTTCACTGAACACTGCTTGTTCACAATCTGTTAAAGAAGCTTGGGATTCCGTTCCATTTTAGACATTATGACAGCTTGATACTGTATTTTGTCTTCAGCAATAAGTTTAATGACCTGGTTTCTTAGTTTTCTAAAGGTCTCCCATGTGGCATCGGTGGTTAACTGGCGATGGTTTATCCAAGCCTTATTTCGCAGTTTAATCCATTTCCGAGTGCGACTACGGATTTTAAAATCGAATGCCTTTCCACACTGTTTTGGTACGAATGCCGAGAGTGAGTTGATTTCCCGGTGTAGATTGGTCAAAATGCTACACCACTGCTCTTGTACTCCTATGCCTTCAATTTGCCAATCGTTAATCAAACTTAGGGCGTTTGATAATTTTGATAGGCATACCTTTCTGATGAGTTTTGTTCTATCGTTTGCTCGCTCTGCTCGACATAGGTAGTCAAAACTCAAAACCAAATGGTCGCTCGAACCTAGCGGACAATCGTATGTAATGCTTTCGACGGAGTCCTCTTCAGTTGTCAAGATAAGATCGAGCATTGAAGGCATATCTCTCCCTCTGTATCGTGTATTGCTTTCAACGTGATTATACAAAGGAATTTCGTCAAACAGCTGCTGAAAGATGGAAGCAGTGGAGGTTTGAGAAATTTTGTTCGTCTTCAGCAAGTTAGGCAGATTAAAGTCTCCCATGATCAAGATTCTGGTATGATATCTCGAGGCAATCAAGCGTAGCTTGTCGAGTAGATTCGTATTATACACTTCCGGGGCTGCTGGTGGGCGATAAATTACGCCGATTGTGCAATCATCGCCCGTAGCCGTTGTCAACAAACACCATAGCGTGTCCTGAAGCATCAAGTCGGAATCCGTCATTTCTTTGCACTTGAGTCTCTGATCATAATAGAGTGCCACACCTCCTCCACGTGATGCACGGTCTCGGCGGAGCAGTGACATGCCAGCAATCTCTAACTCACAATCGTGGATTTCCGGGCTTAGCCAAGTTTCGGTAATGGCAATTAGCTGCGGTCGTTTAGTCTCAAACCGAGCGACAAGTTCGGCAAATTTGTTAATCAAGCATTGGGCATTGGTATAGAGGCATCCAAGAACAGTTTTGGTAAGCAGAGATGGATGGTATCGTGTGATGTCGTAGTCTGAGACAACCGTCATTGTCACGCCGACTCTGGAAGAGTCGGCACTGTTCTGTTTTTTGACAAGTTAAGTAGCATATCGGTCGTTTCAGGTTGAGAG
>JACCGJ010016972.1:0-25802 GCA_013407085.1 Atriophallophorus winterbourni | reverse complement strand
CTCTCTTATTAAAGCGATGCTGCCACCGGATGCGAGCAATCTTCAAGAGGCAACGGGTCTCAAAAACAGAAAGCCAACGGACATCTTCCATTGAATGAATGAATGAACGCACAAGCCTGATCCAGGCAAAGTGCTGTACAGTCAGAGACTGCACATGTGCTAAGATACTGTCAGGTTGCCCAGGCCTAGAAAGATATGAGACCAGGGTTCGCAGCCGTAAAGTAGTGTAGCACGCATCACTGCGATGTACACTCGGCCTTTATTATGGAGTGAAACATCGCGTCGACGCTACAAATGGCGAAGGTTAGCAAACACGATGTGAGATCTAGTCTTTGACACAACCGCCAGCAGAGATACAATTGCCAAGGTTAACAAAGCTGTCGACCAATTCAAGATTAACATCACACACAGTTAGATTCGGAAGAGAGCCGCTCCAGTACAGGGTAAGTGTCTTACATTTGTTAGGCGCAAAGCACACGCCATAACTTGAGGCTTTAAGTGCCAGGCGGTCCACGGCCTGTTGCATTATATGAGGGTCGTTTCCTAGAAGCGCGATGTCATCCGCATACTCTAGATCGATAGCTCTCTCACCAGGCAGAAGTTCAACGCCTGCGCCCACCAGACAAGCTACAGCTTTCCTTAGGACATCGTCGATCGCGAAGTTTAAAAGGAACGGCGGAACAGGCCAGCCCTGCCGCACCCGGCTGGAAATGTTGAACGAGGACGACAATTGTCCGTACGCTCGAACTCTAGCCGAGGTTTGACAAAATAATGCTTTCAAGATCCAAACATACTTCTCAGGCTATCGATGTCTCAACAGACAGTTTCGAAGACTTTCGCGATCGATTGAATCGAATGCCGCTCGGATGTCCAGGAACACCACGATAGTTGGTCTACGAAATGCGTGGCGTTGCTCCAGTAACTCACGGAGCGTGAAGATTTGGTCTATATACTCTCGAAGGCACGAAACCAGTTTGCTCCTCACGGTGTTGGCCACACAGCACATACGTACTGCAATGTTGCACATCCGTTCAAGAGTAACCACGAGTAGCTGATAGCAATATGGCCAATTTGCGTGAACGAGACCGCCGATGGAGATTTCCAAGGGGAGAAGTGACGCTTGGAATTGCAGAAGTTGGTGCTGGCAAGGTACAGTCTGTGTTCTGAGCACAAGATAAGCTATCTTTCGCCGTTGTCAATGACAATGGAGACCAAACCCTCCACCCACGAAATGCTGGTTTAAAGAGAGACGGTCGACACATGCGTTCATGTCTCCAGCTAAGACAACGATGTCAATCCTCGATGCAAGTCTAATGAGGTCTTGTAATTTTCCATAGAACTCATCTTTGGCAAATTCAGAGCTAGAATAATTCGATGCATAGGCAGCAACCACAAACAGGTTGCGAGATTGATTGCGAAATCAGCCTTTTTGCAGGAACCCTGTAGTCTTACTGTACAAAGGCGACTGGGATCCAGTCTATCAGTGTGACCTCAGCTCTCTCACTCAAAACGATTCTGACGCCAGCCTGACTAGATACGATGGCGTCGTAATCAGTGGACAGACGTAGATAGTGTGACCTGCGTAAGTTTAAAGGATTAAACAATCGCGTAACCGAGGTAGAGTTATGCATGCGTGTTTCCGACAAACAACATGCATCGACATAGAGGCTATCAAGTGTGTGAACCAAGGCTGCCTGTTGTCCGATACTAGTTAAAGTCCGTAAATTAAATGCCGTAAATTTGAACGGTTCGCGCGGGCGAAAAAACGCTTTGGAGGCATTCGAAGCAGGCAAAATATTCGAAGTGGCTAAATTTGGAAACCTCGACAAACACGCTGCACTTCTGCCAGGGATACCCAAAGAACAACAAAATGGAAAACAGTTATTAAAAAAGTTTGCATGCAGTGTGAGATCATTGAAAGCATTGTGAGCAGAGAGCGTGAGAGCACGAGATACATCATTTTTACCTATATTTTCATATAATAGTAGTATCGAGGTGTTATCCTTCTGAAAACTGCTTCTTATAAACGAGAAAACGTCGAGTTGAGAAAATTGCCTATTGGCGAACCGACGGCGATTATTTTATGTGAATAGCATTTCCATTAAACACGAAATGGGAAACATGGGAAAACGGTAAGATCAAAGAAACCAGAGTGAAGTGTAGGAATAATGAATTATTTAATGATGATGCACATGTTTAAGTATGGTGACAACAAAACAGAAGAGTTCAAATGGAAAAAATGCGTGCACTTCGTAATGATATTACGCACCTAGATTGTCAATCTTACGCTGACTGGGAACGCAAAGCCTTCGCACAATAATCATTTGTAAGGCTGACGAGTGCTGCGACCAAACATTTAACAAATTGCATATGGCTAAAAGGATTCTACACAAGAAAAAGCACTCAAACAGGCCAGAAGCGGAACATTCCGGTGGTTATTTGGGGAACGTTTCGCGTTAGAGATAAAAGCTTCAGTGAACCAAAGTCGTGCTGCTAGTAGATTTTTTAGACGCGTATCAAACACAAAGCACCATTTCTCAATATTATTTGCAAGACTATGGTACAGCATCCCGAGTAAAACACAACCTCGGATATAAAAAATGGTAAGAAGAATCACGTCAAGAAAAATCGCTACTGCATCGTAATGCGGAGATTACATCATGACTGTTTTTTAACTGGCTTTCAGTGAACAACATAGAAACAAAACTCAACAATACCTTTGGTGCGTATTCAGAATGGGACTCTTTGTTCGAATGTAACTGCCGACGTGGTGATCTTGGACTGAAAAGTTTGGAATGTGGCGGTTGCGGAAAATACGGTGGAGTATTCGGCCGAGGTGAAACCAGAGAACCGGCACAGCCGCCCCCACTGGCTGCGTTCAGAATCCCGTTGGCTAGGTAGTCAAGCGGTGGGCCAGGGGACTCGCACAAAGATGTCCCGTAGAAAAAGCTATACAGGGACGATGACATTGGACCAACCACGATGCCACTGGGAACAGCAAGCATACTTTCTAGTGACTCATTGTTTTTAAGCTGAATCAGATTTTCGTGTAAAACCTTTTGGGTCGCTGAATCCGTGAGCCATCTGAGAAACAGTTCATCCAATTTGAGCTTCAAGGCTGGATTAATTGGCATTTGAGCACATCGAAAGTTGACTAAATCGGCGCCATACCTGAAAATTGAACATTTTTGTTGATAAATATAACGAAAATAGGAAGGCCATCGTCAACTAAACAAAATAATCACATTCGCTGTCTTCAATCAGCCAAATCACATTTGCTTTCATGCAGTTTGCACGCATCAGGTGGAGACAGCATGATCATATTTATAAACCTTGGTTCCAAGGTTGACACAGCAGCGCGAATAAACCATCTACTATTTCGGATATACTCACATATATCGTGCTTTTAAAACATCAAATGACAAATAAGGTTTGCTCTTGACATGCTAGAGTGGTCTCATAGACCCAGCGGAACTGCTCTCACTGACAGTAGAAGGATCATTTCGCTCCAGCACTTATCAGCTAGTGATGACAGTCCATCTGAGAGGAAGGAAAACAATGATTCCAAACCATAGCTACCTCGTGAGTTATCTGATTGCGAAAATCATTCGGAAGAAAACCCTCAGAAAAACGAAGCCAAGATCGATAGGCGTATAGTTGACGCACACCGTGTTTTTCTATCAAATTACTGCTACTTCGTCGGTTACAAACTCTAGATCAGTAGACAGTATTTGACTAAGTATGTCGAAATGCGCATAGGAATGGACAGGATATATTAAACAAAGTGGCTAAAATAATGCTAGCATTTGGCATGCAGTTCGCACCATCTAAATGCAGTGTTAGGCTGCAGAACATCGATTTATCGAACAGTGCTATTTTACGTGACAATCAGGCGCATGAAACTGTAGATCGTTTATGTATTCGGGTAGCAGTGTCAATAATTCAGTATCGTTAGATGACGATGTCTCGGCGTGCATTTCTAAGGCGACCGTAGCATTCTGCAAACTAGGTCACTTCTGACGTCAGAAAAGACTGTCTCTATTAATCAAAGGATATATTACAGAATAAGCACGAAACTTAGACCTTACGTAAACAGCACATTCAGCGCCTCTTAGTATTCGGCAACCACTGTCTCCGTAGAATTTTGGGAGTTAGCTGTTTCGGTCGCATACACAACGATGTTCCCCAAAATAAGCTCTTCGCTAGTAGACAGTACAGACAAGTAGATCAGCCTGCGCAGTTTACGATGGTTGTGTCACACTTTGAGGATGCCCGATCACCGAATTTTCAAACAGATTCGCTTTGTGACACGACATCTAAATTGGCAAAGATCAAGTGATTTCCAAACCGCCACATGGCATAGACAGCTAAAAAGCCTAACTAGTGACCTTTCAAAAGTTGGTACGGTTTGTCTTTCCGGATGGAGTCTCCAAGTATTTGATATTGCAATAGCTAGTTACGGTAGAGGATGTCTCAAAACCGTGCTCATTAGCGGATTAGTGGTCAGCATTTATTAGAAGTTCGTTTGATCTTGTATGCTGTCAAGTGGAGTGACGAGGAAAGCCTGTTATAATGCCTGACAATGAAAGGCGCGAGGAAGCTGTCATGCGGACGTCACTCAATTCGCTCACGAAACTTGATTGAATGCCTGTTTCATTCGAGTTGCAGGCACCTCATCCTAGTTTGTTTGTGCTTACTCTTCTATAGATTCCGTAGCTGTAAAGCTCCGCCGTTTCCCATCATTAATTATTTTTCATGGTTGTACAACAGCTAAGCATTCATTGCACTCGAATTAAGATTAAATGATGCAGGACATAGCACATGTATCAAAATCTTAAGAAAGTTCATGATAATGCCCCTTATGTTTTGAAAGCATCAATGAAACTGACTAACCCAAGCATGGAACACGTGATAAACAAGTAAAAAGTTAGTTGACCTTAATAGTTTAATATATAGTGAGTGCTATACTTATGACAAAGGTTGCGAAACTTGGTCTATCCCAGCGGAAGATGTTTATCAGCTCTCTCGTTTTGATACCCGTTGCCTGCGTAGGATTGCTCACATTCTTTGGCAGCATCATGTTACAAATATAGATATCTGTATCTTAACCCACGGATAGTTGAGGACCGTGAGACACTTTGACTGACTCCAGGCTTGTGATTTCGTGATGTTATTGCTCCTAAACATCTCCTTCTATATCTATATACCAAGGACAATCAGCACGCGAAAGCTGATGGAAAGTGCTCGATAGAAATGACTATTTATCAGTGTCCCGAGGCGAGTCTGTATTAAGCATGGCATCTGATCTTGTCGATGTTTCACTCCGTAAGTTTAATATGGAGTATTTTCGTTTGAAAATGATTATTAGAATTATCGAAAATCCGTATTTGCACGGATGTGCAATCATGCAGCACTTCTGTGTAGTGCAGCTAACACCGTGTGAAATTGATTTGCCACCGGTAGTGAGCTGCACGGGAGCACACACTTGAGTCTCAGTGCCATTGCTATTTTCCTTTCCCATATCTGTCTAGGCCTGGAAAACCTGAGAGTATCTTATACCACGTGCAGTCTTCGATTGTGTGGCACTTTGTTTGCATCAAGCTTTTGATTTCATACATACATCTGATTTCATGCATTTGCATACATTTCTATTATACACCCCACTACCGGTTTCATGCTGTGTGCATTCTTCAGATAGGGATAGACCAAGCCGTGAATTAGAATTTTTTAACAATTTTTTGAAAAGTTTTATTTCTATCTGATCTGCTGGTCTATATCAACATTATTTGAAAAACGTTGACTTGAAAATCCTTTAGAGTTTCAGGAAATTGAGATTATGCCTCAAAAATGCTCAAATGGCGTATTAAACACACATTGTACGTTACACAGTTAGCTCAAAGAAACTTAAGGAAATTTTGTTTGATCGAACCATAACTACCTGCAAAGTGATTCCACAAACCGGTGAGGTGACGGATGATCGAATAAATCGAATTCCTTTAGGATGTCTAGAAAATCCATGATAGTAGGTCTACGGAACCCACGGCATTGCTCGAGTAACTGGTCACAATATTTGCGTTATAGATGGAAACATCAGGAAACCTAAATAGTATGGTATGAATGCACAAGCCTGATTCAGGCAAAGTACGGCAGTCAGACTGCACGTGAGCTAAGATACGGTCAGGTTGCCCAGGCCTAGACAGATATGAGGAAAGAAAAACAACAGAAAATGGTAGTGAAACTCTAGCCTGTTTCACCATGAAGCTCGCTACCTCTGGCCAATCAATTTAGCACCTAAATTGTTCATAGTTGGTCTGCTTTTCTCGTTTAGTATCCAAACGACGAAGCAAGATGGAAGTCATGAACCTAGGCATCGTTACCATCAATAAGCACAGGTCTCAATTCAAAACGCTAAGAAAAAGGAAAGCAAATAAGCAAACGGTTAAAAAAGAAATCGGGCAAGCTAACTATACAAATGCGTAAAAAGCAGCTTTTTTAGTTTGATAGAAAATACTTGTGATTCTTGAATTTTATAAAATACGGTGGAATGACACAGTCTAAAAAAATTACACTTATAATGCACAACATTGGCGTCAGTGACTTGCGACCATAGTGCGCAACCAATTATTAGACAGGTCTTTTACATTCCATCCGGCCAACCCGAAATGCTAGAAGGATGTTCACGCCACGGTGAGCTTCTTGGTCCAAGAGCGTAACGTCATTGACTGGTCACCCGGTTTTCTCCCTACCTCTGCCAGAGTATATGAATAAGGCGCGGTTCGATAAACGGTGATGAGGCATTGTTGAAAGTTCCAAACTATCACAATTGAACTATCATTAATATTCCTCTGAGTTCACAGCCTCTTGGTTTTGACACCCACTTACAAATAACTATACGAATAACACAATATTGCCACTGAATACTAGCAATCATGGTATGAAAGCACAAGCCTGATCCAGGCAAAGTGCCGCACAGTCAGAGACTGCACGTGGGCGATATTACTGTCAGGTTGCCCAGGCCTAGACTAGCAGTCATACAGAGGAAACGAGTGTCACGCGCAGTAATTCATGGACATCTTAAATCACAGAAAAACACTGACATTTTTCACAGAAATAACTTTAATTTTGGACTGTACAATGTTGCAAATTATGTCGAAATTGGCTTAGTTACTCATATAAACCTCAAATATTCCACAGAGACTGGATTGAGCACCTTACGAGATACCACATTAATGTCTCATTAGATGTAAGTCAACCATGTCAATGACGGTAGTAAAGTTGGTTGCTATGATATCACGCAGTTTCACGTAGGTAGGTTTCCATCAACAAAACCTGAAGCGATGTTAAAATCAGGAAATATCATTATCGCCGGTGATTGATTTATAACGTCATTTAAACGCTATTCAAGTAAAAGGCACAGATGAGAGCTAATCAACACCTTTTTGATTATCATTCGCTAGAACAAGGTATTCTCAATCAATATCTACATGTTAACAAAAAATCGGTTTAAAAAGAGTATATTTATAATGCAACAACTATCGCTTCGCTGATAAAAGCAGATATAAAAGTTACAAGCCAAAATGGCCGCAAAACAGCCTAGCTAAAAGTCCTCACAACAGTGCATCTTAATAGTACCGTTGACAAAAAACCCAAACTGATGAGAGAGATAATTCACTTACATTAATACAACAAGCAAGCATCTTGGTAACCGACAGGTTAAAAAGTTAGAGGCATTTCAATGTTACATAAAAATGTTGAACGCTTGATCATTGTATAGAGAACGCTCAAGCAGGGGATAAAATTTTTAGTTTGGTATTATTGCAAACATTTTATTGTATAGGTCAACCTATTTTATTGACTGCAATACGCTTACAAGCACACATCGGAAAAGCTGAGGCTAATAATTTTGAAGCAAGTGATTTTATGTTTTCAATTGTGTCAGTGGAAAACAGCTTACGTGCACCCTAAAAACCGTTCATTGTGATCAATGATTTTGAAAAGCATTCTGATTATATTTTAAAGAATATCGGTACATAAATTTGTAATGAAACATCGTATTCTAGGAAGCAAAACCTGGACAATTATATGTAATAATAACAAAAAAACAATACAAAAATTTTACGTTTAATTAACTGAAATTCTAATTGAAGTATCCTTACGTCCGTGACATGAAATGAGCAAAATTAGACGTATACAGCCAAGTAGCTTAGCTTAGTTAAAGATTACAAGAAAATAAACACCCATCACGTTTTTCACGTTTATATTGATATAATAGATCGCACGGATGTGTAATCATGCAGCAATTCCGTGCTGTGCGGTTAACACCATGTAAAATTGTTTTGCCACCAGGAGTGAGCTGCATGCGAATACACGATGGAGTATCACTGCCATTGTTATTTTCCTTCCCCATATCTGTATAGTCCTCGGCAACCTGACAATATCATACTCCGCGTGCAGTCTCTGACTGTGCGGCAATTTGCATGGATGAGGCCCGTAATTTCATGCACACATACATATAAACAATAGATTGATAATGACATGGACTGCGGTGCCGTCTCAAGTTCAGGTCACTAATGGTGGCGGGAGAATAAGGATATTGTCACAAACGTTGTGACCTCTGATTGGTTGGGATACTAAATAAGAAATTTAAAAGCAAATTATGATAAATGATCACAAAATTTAGATAAGTAACTGACTTTCAGTTTTCATTTCAGAATAAAATGCAAAATGCTCTGACCAGAACGTAGAATATCATTTATACCTAAATGAATAAGCACTATAAATAAATCATTGGACTTTTTGGTAATCCTAAAATATAGTAAAAAATTCGTTCGAGGGAAAATAGTTAGACTCTCTGTGATTATACTACGGATAATACCAATAAGAGGTATATCGAGAGGCATAAACGTGCAAGTTAATTTAGTATTATGAGGTTCTCAGTCAAAATATCTACATCCAAAAAGGAGAAAAATAAATTGCTGTCATCACAAAAAATCCAAAATTAAAGTACAATTTCTAATTTATTCGTGATTATATTAGAAACGTTTAAAACTTACACGCCTTAACGATTGTAATATACTAAAATAGGCACATGTGAATTATTCATACTGAGCCCGAATTTAAATGTGGTCATAGCACCGAATATCAGTAATACGTTTAAAGTGTGAGTCATTGAGACACAACGACCATAATAAATTTCACAAATTTTATCGAAATTTAAGTTCCTTTCGAAATTTGTTCAAGACTTTGAGGTTAATCTTGGAGTATTCTTCTTCTGGACAGAAAGCAGAAGGGATACAATCCCATCTGAGCTTCTTCACAACAATTAACCCTAGGTGAGTTCTGCTAACAAGGCAAGCCCTGAGAGTAGAGGACCACCACAACATCACTCCGATGATCAGGTCCATCCGTTTAAAAAACGCCAATCTAACGCTGAATAGCTGTTCGATGGTAGAGTCAGGAACTCATTCGATAGCGATTTCCAAGTGTTCAATACCCGCGTGGATAGAATTCTCTCGTTACTCAGCTTAAGCCTTCAAGTCTTCTGCAACTTCAGATCATGTCCACGAGTCTTCGATATACATACTAATCAGAAGAACAAGAGGTACTCTTCGGGATTTGATCAAGCTTTTCCGTTTGAAGTATAAGTGTGTAAAGTGTCAATAAGCTACGTCTATCCTCGTACGCTAGGTGGCTCATTACATGAAACATCTTAATCCCCTATTTTCCCGCTAAGGAAATGCAGCGGGCACCGAAAAAATTGTCGGAAAATTGTTAGAGGTAATGACCGCAAATGAACGCTTAATCTACGACAAGTTTCCGCCTTGGACTTTAACAAATCCATAACCAAAATCCATCAGACTCTTTCGAATGTCACCGTTCTATTAGACTTACTTTTCAAACAGTATTCCCCAGCAGTGTTATTGCAGCATATGCCAGATATTCTCCCATTTGAATAGGTCAACAACTGCTAGCTGCAGTTGCTTGTGCCGATCGCGGAAACTGACAGAGGCCCATACTTCTAGATCATACGCGAAAAAAAGACAATCAATGGTTATATTGTCCGGAAGTTTGTTCACGAAGATCTTGGATAACAACATACCAAGAACAGATCCCTGTGGCACATCAGAGCTCGGTATTACATCTGAAAATAAAACGCGATTCACCTCAGCACGGTGTGACGGCACTGAAATGAATTCCTCGATTTACACTCCCGAATATGTAGATCCCCAGGTTGACGAGCAATCGGCGGTGGGGCATACATCAAACCGCTAAATGAAGTCGATAAAAACAACGCTAACTGATGACATGAATCAGTTATAGCACACCAACTCTTTCGCGCCAGGAGCAAGTTACTTATGAATTAGCGATCTTTGGCATGATCATGCTGTTGTGTGACACCAATGCCCACGCAACAACTTCTCTAGTTTGCCCTTAATTAGCTTCTCCAAACATTTTCCGATCAATGTGTCCGGCCTGTAATTTGCGGGACAACTATGGTCCCCACACTTAAACAAAGGTGTTTTAATACCATGTTTCCATTTATGTGTTATGACCTCTAATATTACCTAATTACAAACAAACTAGCCAGCAAATAGCACAAGACATCTGAGAGTGCTCGTGAAACCAACGGATGAATACCGTCTGGTCCTGGCGCGAATTGTGTGTTTACTTGTTCCAACAGAAGTATAACCGTCTCCAAATCTAAATCAAGATGAGAATGGAGCTCACCGTTATAAGAAACAACAGGCGGATCACTGTCTTTAAAACAGTACACGTAGGCATATTGCGTAATCAGTGCCTCAGGTTCCAAATCATCCTCATCAATGTCTACCCCACTATTTTCGATCACATTAGGTATGTATGGTGATGCCTTCATGCACAAAGCATTTATGCGAATAAGACTTGTGGTACACAAGTAGACCCGTCAACCAATCGCTGCTTGTACAGCATAAGTTTGCTGCGTTTTAATGCCATACAGAGGTTATCAGATTGCCTATATTTGTTGTAGTCGTTGGTGCTTTCCAGGTTTAAGAATAAAGACCACAGCATTTGACGTTTCGGCAAACGTTCTTGGAACTATTTTTCAAACAAAAGGGTACCTTTTGCCTCACGTCGAAGCAGTATTGAGAGGACTGTCACCTCAACAAAAGATTTTTGGGGATGTGAACAACGCATCACTTTGGTCATCCATAAGCGCCTTGAGTGCTTGGCCACGAATCACTTTGTCATTCTGTGTTTGAACATCGTGGTTCGTTGTACGAACCCTTTGCAACAGAGGCATTCAAGTAAAGACTTTTTTACCATTTATCCACTGTTTCAAGGCTCACTGAACCTGGTCTCACTGTCTCCACCTGATGACGGCAAACAGCGAGAAACCGGTAGTGGAGTGTAATTTTTTTGGGGGGGTGAGCAACACCATCGTCAACAAAAGCTGCTTGATCAAAAGATAAATCGAAAAATGTGGCAACATCACGTAACGTATCCGAGTCTACCTTCCAAATCTGGTGGCCAGCCACTCTATCGCTTCCATTGAAAACTCAAGGTGGCATGTTAACTACAACCTAATAAAGCTTCAATTTGAAGCTGTGTAAAATTGGTCGGTATTAAGGTTAATATCAAATTTAAAATTTACTCACACTGCCAACGAACTCGCTAGATTAAACTCTAGTTACTTCTAACATAACCAGCGATTCAATTCGTGATACGGAATGGAAGCCTGGAATGGACAGAGGTGAAAAAATCTGCGTGGAAAAGCTAAATAGTGCAGGCAATACCTGAATCCTTGATATCCTAACATTTGTTGAGGAACTAATTTACTAAACTTGCACACGAGGACAGAAAAGAGTATGATATCATTCTCATGTATAAAATTGAATGAAACTTGAAGCTCTTCTTCCAGATCGTGAGAGGAAAGGCCAGGGTAAACCCAGGCGTTTCCGCTTTAATTACTCCAGAGTGTTCTACCTGACCACGCGTTTATTTTATGTCTACATTCAGATCACAGAGAGGTTCAGTGCTCTATCTTGTGTCACGAAACTCCTTAGGATTTTTACAAAAATGAGCGTGCTGTGGATCGAGAATCAAGACAGAATGACCTTTAACAGTGCTTCGAAAACCAATTGTTTTAATATTTTAACGAGATATCGATATAATCTGAGTAAATGTTAAATTTTTAAACTTGCGTTCGACTATTATGATAAGGAATCATGCACATCAGCTTCTTGAGCAATGTGTAAGCTATTTTTGAACTATTTTAGCCAATCATTGAATACGAGGATATACCAAAAACACCGGCTGACATAAACTCCACAACTTCTAATTTGAATTTAATAATATAAAAAAATGTTTGCGATGTGGTTACACACCAACTTAATGTAGTCAGGCTTGATTGCATAGCTCTTAGCTCATAGCAACGCATATTGATCTTGAAAGATATTGTAAACTCTTTTCATGAAATTGGATAAAGTTGTTCGACCAGCCTGAAGCATATGGCGCATTAACGGAATGTGTTAAATTATAATCATAGAGGAATTATCTTGCGTGTAAGATTCAACTTTATGAAATTCTTCCTTTCCCTTCGTCTTTACCTTATATTTTGAAACAATTTCCAGAATCTAAATTTTGTTGATTATATTTTCCGGTATTTTATATTTGTGCTGTATTTGATGGAAAACATTTCTTTTGTTATTAAAAACTTGCTATTGTAAATCTTTTCTTTACACGCCTTTGGTTAATTATTTGTTTTAATTGTTCGTTTTGGCCATTGTCGGTCATTGTTGTTAAATTTGGCTGCCATTTTGGGCACTTGAAATTGGCTTGTATTTTGACACCACTTTTGGGTGTTTTTTTCTTTGATAGACATTTTGGACGGCAATTTTGATAACTCCTTTCATTTTATTTATATCTCAGGTCGTCATTGAACTTGTTTGCATTTGATAAAATTGATTCCGGAGTATTTTGACTCCACTGTTTGCTGTACGTTCCTATACAGTTGAGGTTTGTATAATTATTTTTGTTGTATTTGTTGCTAATTACAGTACCGTATAACATCCGAATTGTGGTTTTGAATTTGTCGAACTAAGAAACGGGTGAAATACGCGTTACTCACGTCACAGACGTTACAGTACTCAACTTTGAATTTGATTCTAATCGAACTTGGCGAGAAGTGCAGTTGAAGATTCGCGAATCGATCCAGTTTACAATATTGGTGACGTCCCTTTTTTGTTTCCTTTTTATCCCTTTGAATCCTTTTGTATAAAATGCCTAAAGTTGCTTCTAAGGTAGCATTGACTGAGTGCGATAAGCCAGAGGGCATAGATACAGCTTCCCAATGCGCATTGGATTTAGAGCAGCAGCTATCCGTAGCTAGATTCACGATAGAGCGCTTGGAAAGGGAAAAGAGAGAACTAGAGGAGAATAATTTGATAGCTGGCAAGAGCAGCAGGCCAGAACGAAGCGGGACGACAACAACCGAATTGCAGCCCTCAATGAATATCAGCCTCGGACTACCCAAGGTTGAATTATCATACTTTGATGGTAATCCAATTGACTATTGGAAATTTATGAGGCAATTTGAATGCTACATTGAATCGCGGCTTACGGACCCGGCACAAAGATTATTATATCTGATGTTTTATTGCCGTGATAAGGCTCGTAAAGCTATTGATGCCTGCGTCATGCTGCAACCCACTGAGGGTTATATGAGAGACTTGTTCGGTTTACCGCATGTCATTGCTCGGTCTACACTGGATGAATTGTTCGGAGAAGCCAGAACGCTTTCAGAGAAGATAGATGGTTTATCTAAATTGACAATAAAGATGGAAAATTGCCAAATTATGCTGACACAAATGAAGTGCGAGGCCGACTTGAATTCGGTCAACACTTTGGAAGGTGTTGTTAGGTGCTTACCTGTAGCCTTACAGCAGCAGTGGGCCGATGCTGCCGACGCGATTACGGCTCACGGTTTGGATGTAAACTTTGAACGACTTTCCGAGTTTGTTTCTCGTAGGGCAAGAGTTGGTAGAAGTCGATTTGGTCAGCTTTGTCGCCCTGACACGACGCAGAATTCAGCAGCCCATGCTCCAAATGTTTGTGATCGAAGGAATGTAAATGCTACCCTTGTTGGCAGATCCATGAACAGCTTGGAATGCTGTAATTGCAAGGGACCGCACAAATTACATCAATGCATCGAATTTAAGAATCTCGACGTAAAGAGTCGTTGGGATCTAGCCAAACGGGTATCGGCTTGTTTCCTATGCCTTCGGCAGTTCCATAGGTCTGCCAATTGTATGAGTGGATCTCGATGCACTGCAGAAAATTGTGGCGATCAACACCACAGGCTCCTGCATAACGATCAACCGGTAAGAAATCCGCCGGCAAACATCAATTGCAGTCACGCGGCATCAAGTGCCAGGGTATGTTTAGGATCCGTGCCTGTCAAGATCGAAACGTCTTCCGGACTTATTGACGCAGTAGCGCTCTTGGATGGTGGTTCAGATGCCACCTTAATTCTAAGTGAATTCGTTACAAAATACAATATGCCGAAGTGCCCTGCTCAGGTGTCGCTTACAACTGTGGGCCATCAACGGGTAATGAACTGCTCCCGTCTGAACTTAAATATTCTTTCTGCAGATGGTGGAAAGTCATTCACGTTTCGAATGCTTACACCGTAGAAACCTTGCCACAGGTGTCCCAATCGTCAACTAGCGCTCTGCGTGAACGCTACAATTATTTAAAGATCGTTGAATTAATTGACGTTCATGATCAGCCGGTGACAGTGCTGATTGGTTGCGACGTTCCTGAAGCACACTGGGCGTTAGAACAGCGGCTCGGTGGAAGAGGCCGTCCGTTCGCAACGAAGACATTGCTGGGTTGGATATTGCAGGGGCCTGCGTGTAAAACGTCTGAGGATATTGACCTTTGTGTTGTCGGTTGTGATCAGAAAGCTGAGTTACCTGACACTGAATTAGCTCAGTCGGATTTTGTGACTGAATTTCCCGACACTAATTCGGATCAGATGGAGACTAAGCCTTGCTCACCTGACACCAAATCAGCCAAAATGAATAGTAGGCCTGGTTTACATGACAGTGAATCAGCCGAAGTGAGGGCGACAGATGGTCGGCGTGACTATTCATATGAGTGGCGCAAGACGTTTGGTTGTGTACATGATGAGCCATTTGTGTTTCGGACACCGGATACACTTATTTCAATTTGCAGATTAGAGTTGTTTAGATGGCGCAAGATGTCGCTATTTGAGGATGAAATACACAAGGCTCGTTCGGCTGGGAATGCACGAATAAGCTTCATGTAAGGAAAGGTGGCAGAACCGGAGGACGTGGTGGGTCTTAGTCTGGCAAACTATTTCCCTATAAAAAGCCACATGTGTCCAATGATGGCAATGCGACGTGGCGTGTGTGACTCACCACTAAATAAAGTCATTTGCTATTCTGGGTTTATACGTTAGGGTCCTAGGAAGAATTTGGCCAGAGGTGTAAGATGCAACTTTATGAAATTCTTTCTTTTCCTTCGTCTTTACCTTATATTTTGAAACAATTTCCAGAATCTAAATTTTGTTGATTATATTTTCCGGTATTTTATATTTGTGCTGTATTTGATGGAAAACATTTCTTTTGTTATTAAAAACTTGCTATTGTTAATCTTTCCTTTACACGCCTTTGGTTAATTATTTGTCTTAATTGTTCGTTTTGGCCATTGTTGGTCATTGTTGTTAAATTTGGTTGCCATTTTGGGCACTTGAAATTGGCTTGTATTTTGACACCACTTTTGGGTGTTTTGTCTTTGATAGACATTTTGGACGGCAATTTTGATAACTCCTTTCATTTTATTTATATCTCAGGTCGTCATTGAACTTGTTTGCATTTGATAAAATTGATTCCGGAGTATTTTGGCTCCACTGTTTGCTGTACGTTCCTATGCAGTTGAGGTTTGTATAATTATTGTTGTTGTATTTGTTGCTAATTACAGTATCGTATAACATCCGAATTGTGGTTTTGAATTTGTCGAACTAAGAAACGAGTGGAATACGCGTTACTCACGTCACAGACGTTACATTGCGTACTAGTATTTTTGGCTAGAAATCAACGTTAAATTTTGTAATACAAATCGAAAATATGCAGATGTGATTTCCATGAAACTATTGTTGTGATGACGTTGTTAATGATGTTCACTGGTATTGACATTTATCCGATTAATCAGAGATCCAAGTTATGATTGTCACCGTTCGGGGAACAGGACAAGTGACACTACGAATCACGTGCAGACGTGAAGCTTGTGAATAAATACATCTTCTGCAACATTTGCAACAACAGGTGATTTATCGGACATAATTGCTCTCTCGACATCAAACCCACCTACTAATTCAACAAATTTAAGCATGAAGGTGCGCACAACATCGGCTGATTTCCTCCGCATGAAGTCTAATGCTACAAGAAGACATTTACCGCAACCATCTAATATAACCAATTGATACAAGACATATTTATCACAATTGGTACGAAATGTACCATCGATGAGTATAAAATCAACAAAAACGATTAAACAAACTGAACATTTCTTGGGTACTATAAATGAAATGCGTCATCTTGTTCGTTCCATCAAGCATCACTCACTTTCAACGAACAGATACGCCACCTCATTACTAAAAACAAGCAAATTATCAATATTATACAGATCTATAATTCAACCTCTTAGTAAAATAGAAATGTATAAATTGTTCACCATTCCAATCCTAGACTATTGTAAGATATTATATACCAATATAAATAAAGCCGATAGCTTAGTTTTGGAAAAGATACAACGTTCTTTCTCAAAATCCATCATCGGTTATATCACCATAAAATATTATAGAGAAAGATGTGTACAACTAAACCTTGATCCCTTATGGTTTCGCAGACTCAAGCATAATCTCATCTTATTCTTTAAAATACTGTCAACTAATAATATAGAAACAAATTCGAACCTTCATATACGACATATGTTTAAGTATACTTTGAGAAACAGTGAAAAACTATTAAATTACCAAGGTTTCGTACTAAAGTAAGGAACAATTTCTTTCAAATAAATATGCTAAACTCCGGAATCTCCTCCCAAAATATATTAGACACAGTTCCTCTTTAAATGAATTCAAATCACATCTGGCTTCATTACTTACCATAAATAAAATTCGCGATCTTCTTAACTTGGATGTTCTACCTGATGATTTATTTAATAATGGCATTGATATTAAATAAATTTTCATAACGTTCGAAACAATATTCTCTCGCTTTCCAGTATTTTCTTCACACCACGATTCTGAATCCGTACCCAAATTAAACTAGCCCCCAGACCTCAAGCAATTGGAATAAATTACCTTCGTCTAGCGGACAGGAAAACACTTCATATTCAGGAAAGATCAATCTATTTCGAACAATCAAAATGAAAAAGTTTGTAACATTAACACTGGAGAATCTCCACACATCCTCGGTTCACTTAATCCGTTAAACATCAGTGCTGCCGGGATAATTCATTGACTTTTCCTCGCAATAACTGTGTTTTTGTACTACATCAGATGACGTACGGATTATCTGGAAGCAACTTTTAAATACTGTTACCTTTATATTTATTGAACGTTAAATTTCACCGGAGAACTGACCTTAAAAATTGTCTTTGCAAATGTACATGATACAATCTGATTGTACAAACCTTTTAAAATTATTGAACATGGTCAACATGTCTTGGATTTCCAAGAATAAAATTCATTTTATCATTCAAACATGTCGATTGTAATCTTTAAATAGCATAACTAAGCTTAACTTGGTGCTATGTAATGATTCGAGAGAAAAAAATGATTGAGACGAACTCTACGTAGCCATTGCGGGTCAGTGTCTAGTTGATTAAACCTTACTTGATAAAATGAGGGATTAGAGTAACCTAAGATGATTCTGCTAATTTTGCTTCGAAGGCTTTCAAAGAGTATAAAGTCACGATTACCTATGTGAGAGTAGGATATATTACAGTAGTCAAGATGTGGTAATACTTTTATTTTATATAGATTTAGTCTGCTTTCACGAATGAGGATTTTTGACTAATCAAACTAAAATTCTATCTAGCTTTTGCTATTAGAAATTTTACATATTCATTGAAATTAAGTGATGAAGAATATTTAAATACTAGGTATTTGATTTTGTTAGAGGATGCAAGTGCTGTATTTTTGAGAATACTACTACCAGGGGGTATTAAGCAGCCTATTACAAGGAATTGCGCCTCCAGTGCTGAGAATACCAACTATTTTGAGCCCTTTCTGATCCCTCACAATATTTCCACATTTTCTAATTTCAAAGGATTTAGGTTCTTTTTCAGTTTTCTCAACAAACCATTTCGAAAAAAGTCAATTTATGCATTTACAATTTATTTATTTAATTTATTATGACAATTTCATTACTATTCGGACCATTTTCCCGTAATTACCTTTTATTTCTGCTCTCCATTTTTTGTATCCTTGCCATTTGTCGATCTTGAAAGAAATTTTCTTGTGATCTGACATAAAGAATTTTCTTAAAAAAAGTAATTTCGTTTCCATTATTGAACGAAAAAAGTGTTCAAAAATTTCGCACGCTCCGATCAGTTTTACTAATTTATTTTCCTTTGCTATACATATTTTCATAATAAGTTCATGTATTGCATGCCTTGGTTGACCAAGAATATATTGTTGTTTTTATAATAATAATTATTATTATTATTACATAAGGGTGGTTGCAGGACAACTATTGGTAACTATAGTCTTGTCAGACTGACTATCAAATCTTTCGATTCCGTAAATCACCGCCTTCTAGTGATTAATATAGCAGCAAAAGACATAAGTTGTAGTCTACTTGCTTGGATAAAGGACTTCCTTACATGTAGGAACTTTAAAGTTGGGGACGGATCTACTCTGTCAAACTAAACCAACGTGATCAGGATCGATACTCGGTCCTCTTCTATTCCTTATTTTCATTGATGACTTGTCGTCTGCATCAAATTTGCCACGTTTCAATTTCGTGGATGAAGTGGAGTTCATCGAAACAACAGATGAAAATTCCCCGATGCACGAACTTGAACGGGTCAAAAACTGGTCATAACAGAGGGACCTTCCACTAAACCTTAATAAAAGCTAACTTTTGTCAGCACTGGTTGATAAGATTTCAGTTCAAATGTCGGGAAATTCTGTTAGTGATAACGCCACACAACGTGTTAAGCATTTCGGAGTACTAGTTAGGACTAACTTCAAGCTGGAGGGCAATGTTCCACTGCAGGTCAACGTGCTCGCAAAGAGTATTTTAGGCTGAGATACGTGCTATCCATCAGAAGACATGATATATTCCTGCCCCTTTACAAGACTTTAGTTCGGTCGCATTTATAATATTGCGTCCAGGGGTGGTGCCCTTACTACAAGAAAGACAGCGAATCGAAAGCGACAGCGTCTCGCAACTCGCACTGTTGAGAGTCAGCAAGGGAAACATTACGCAGCACGACTAAAGTCCTAAGAGCTTTTCTCAATTAAGCGCCGTCGTTTGAGAGGTAACGTAATTGAAAACTTTAAAAAATTAACGAGATTAAGCGGCGTTATTATGAACGACTTTTTCCTCAAGTCCCGAGTTGGACACCAGCTGGCATTTACTCAAACTTGTTAAGAAGCGATGTAGACTAGTAACTGGGAAAACGTTTTTAGCCTCACGGTGGTAAATTTATGGAACCGGTTTCCAGAAGAACTTATATCCTGCAGTTTTGTCGCGAGATTTGAGAATGGTTTGGGCCGTATTTGAGATAAGCGTTTTCCAGAATTCTACCCCTATTTGCTACGCCAGATTAGGTAGTTCAACATTTTCAGCGTGATCCAGTGCATAAAGTAAATGCTAGAGTTATGTTTTTAATACATAAATCTTTTTTATCTGACCTCACACAGTAGATAGATAAATAAATAAATAAATAAATAAATAAATAAATAAATAAATTTCATTCTTGGAAATCCAAGACATGTTAAACGTGATCAATAATCAGATTATATTATGTACATTTGCAAAAACAATTTGTCCAAGGTCATTTGTTTCAGCGGAATTTAACGTTGAATAAATATAGAGGAAACGGTATTTAAAGTTGTTTTAGGTAATCGGTACGTGATCTGATATAGTACGAAAACACAGCTATTGCGAGGAAAAGTCTAGAATGTTTTCGGCAACACTGATGGTCAACGGATAAGGTCCATCAAAGATGCGCGAAGAATCTCTATTGTTGATGTCCAAAATTTTTTCATCTTGATTGTTGTAAATAGATTGATCTTTCCTGACCATGAACCGTTTTTTTGTCCGCTAGGCGAAAGTGGTTTAATTCACTAGTTTGAGGTCTGGAGGCCAGTTTCATTTTGGTGCGGATTTAGAATTTTGCTGTGGAGAAAAAAACTGAGAAGCGAGAGAATGTTGTTCAGAACGTTATAAAAGTTTATTTTATATCAATACCCAGGAATGCCATTATTATATAAATCATCAGGTCGAACATTAAAATTAAGAAGATTGCGAATTTTTTCTACGGTAAGAAATGAAGCTAGATGTGATTTGAGTTCATTTGAAGAGGAACTGAGTCTTATATATATTAAAAGAAGATTCCACAGTTCAGCATATTTGGTCAAGAAGAAATTGTTCCTTACTTTAGTACGAAACCTTGGTAACTTAATAGTTTTTTCACTGTTTCTCAAGCTATATTTAAAATCATGCCGTATATGAATATTCGAACGTATTTCCATTTTATCCGTTGACATTATTTTAAAGAATAAGATGAGGTTATGCTTAAGTCTGCGAAACCATAGGGGATCGAGTTTCAGTAGTATACACCTTTCTCTATAGAATTGTTTGGTGGTATAACCGACTATTGATTTTGAGAATGTACGTTGTATCTTTTCTAAAACTAAGTTATCGGTTTTATTTATATTAGTATATATAATGTTATAACAAAAAGAAAAGAAAAGAAAGAAAAGAAAGAAAAAAGAAAGAAAAGAAAGAAGAGAAATTTATTTTTATTTTTCCGACATCATTCATAACGCGGTGCTTCCTAAATACAACCCGGATAATCTCTTAGCTTCGCGATCGTCGAGGATATCCAACCCACAATAAGAAAAACGTTTTGGCAGTGGTGGTTGCTTCTCTGCAGCTTAACACCGAAATAAATTCTGAACACTCTATTCGCTCGTTAGCCACTTACTGTCCTGTGCAACTGAACTGCAACTGAACTGAACTTAGCTGAACGTCAAAAGCTCTGGTCAATATTCTTAGGCCGGAAAAACGCCACTGGCTATGACAATTATCGGCAGGCTAAAACCATCTGCACGGCATCGAAACGCAGAAAACGTATGTTGTACGAGCAGCGATTAGTTGACGAGTCTACTTGTGCACCAGAACGGCTATCCGCATACATTCGTCGCCACACATAGGCATCGCCATATATATCTCTAATTTGATAGATACTAATGGTTAGACATTACTGAGGATGGTTTGAAAGCTAAAGCCATGAATAAGCAATATGCCTTCTTGTACTGTCTAAAAGACAGTGATCTCCTTTCCGTCTCTAATAACAGTGAGGTCCTGTTTGATCTTGATGTAGATGCAGATTGGTTTAAACTCCTGTTGGAACAGTTAGACACACAACCCGAGCCAGGACTAGACGGTATTTATCCGTTGGTTTTACGAGCACTATCAGATGTGCTGTGTGGTCCGCTGGTAAGGTTTTTCAAAATATCTGTAACATTAAGGGTCTTGCCACAAGAATGGAAACATGGTATTATTAAACTTATATTTTAGAGTAGGGACCCTAATTGTCCCGCTAATTACAGGCCGGTCACACTGACTTCTATGATAGGAAAATGTTTTAGAGAAGTTGATCAAGAGGAAAATAGAGCACATTCTCTTGGTGTGTGGGCGTTGTTGTCCACAACAACATGGAATCATATAAATCGCTCATACGCAAGTTGTCGGCTCCGGGCGCGAGAATGTTGGTGTGCTTTGACTGATTCTGATCATTCGGTCGATGCCCCTTTTATCGACTTCTGTAAGGATTTCGATCGCCTGCCCCACCGACGATTTCTCGTCAAGCTAGATGGTCTGGGTATTCAAAGTGTCTTTTTATGTGGATCGAGGCATTCATCTCAGGGTGGTCAAACCGTGTAGAGGTGAATAGAGTTTTCCCTTCAGAGATGATAACCAGCTCAGGAGTGCTGAAGGGATTTGTCCTTGGCTAATTTTTATTCAAAATTTTCGTGAATGATATTTCGGACGCGGTAGCTATCGATAGTCTTTTATTCGCGGATGATCTGAAACTGTAGGCCTCTGTCAGTACCTGCGATTGCCGCAAGCAACTGAAACAAGTAGTTGATGACTTAGTCTGCTGGACACATTGTTCGTCACTGCCTATTAATGATGACAAAACAATGGTCATGCGCATATACTTCGATGACACTGCTGGTAATTACTTTCTTGGAGGTAAGTCTATTGGAGCGGTGACGGTCGAAAAAGACTCAGGGATTGTGGTTATGGATTCCTTGAAGTCGAAGGCTGACACTTGTCGGAGAATAGGCAGCGCTACCAGGATGCTCTGGGCGATTCGGCGTTCATTTTATCTCATTACCTCGCAAATGTTCCAGACACTTATCTCTGCGTATGTTCGTCCTCTGTTGGAATATGGGCTACCTGTTGCATTTCCTTATTCTATAGGCGAATGCTACTCCTTGGAGAGAGTAAAAAATATGGAAACTAAAATGGTTCAATAAATGCACCACCTCACGTACGAGGATAGAGGAAGCTAAGTGAAACTTTACCCCAAAGAACGTCGAAGAGAAAGGTTTGACATGCACCGTCACACGCCGTATTCTTTTCGGTCAATATGGAGACGAATTCCTCCATTAATTCTGATTAGTAGGTGAGTCCAGGACTCGTGGGCATGACTGAAAGTTGCTGAAGCCTAGAGGGCTGAGTAATGCAAGCAAGCTATTCATGCGTGTGGTGAACACTTGGAACTCTCTACCGAAAGGGCTCTAGTCACTACCATCAGAACATCTAATCAAAAGCGGGTTAGATCAGTATTAGTTGAAACGGATGGAATTGATCCCCGAAGTGATATAGTTTTGTTCCTCTACTCTCAGGGCTTGCCTTGTTAGCAATAGTCACCCATGTTTATTGCTGCTTCCGATTTTAATCTACCCGAAATAAACTGGGAGTACCAAACCTCACATGCCTCAGGAATCGCGAACGATTTTCTGGACTGGCTATACTCCCATGCACTTTACCAAAACGTAAACGAACCAACTAGATTCCGAGAGGGTCAGTCTCCGTCTATTCTTGACCTACTTATTTCAACTTCTGAAAGCGTTATACAAAATTTGATCTTACTGCCACTACTAGGAAAGAGCGACCACGTAGTGTTAGCCTGTGAGTTACTTCTGTCATTTGGTAAACCCCCACTTAAGATGTCTCGAAGCTTCTATAGGATCGACCCTGCTTCCTTATAACACGCAGCAGCGCTACTTCCATGGCAAAACATTGACCATGTGGATGGGATGTGGGGGCAGATCAAGAAAAACATCCTTTAACTTCTGGATCGGTTCGCTTCTCTATTACCCGTTCGCAAAAAAGGTAAACCTCAATGGTGGTCAGCCTCAGTTTCCCGTAGCGCACGTCGCCGCGACGCTAAATGGAGGCGTTATAAGCTTACTCCCTCATGTGGGACTTGGGCCCGTTACAAAGAAGCGCGAAACATAGCTGTTTCCGAAATACGTGCAGCAAAGATTTCTTTCGAAATGAGACTCGCTCAAGAGGCCCATGCTCATCCGAAACGTGACTACAGCTACGTTTAATCTAAAGGGTCAACACGAAAAGGTGTGGGTACCTTGAGAAGGGACGATGGCTTAGCCGTCCTTGCAAGCACTAAAAAGGCTCAATTGTTTTCCTTGCATTTTCAAGGCTTTCAACGCCGAGATTATAACTCGAACGCCTCTGCGTCATCACTTCAATGTGTACTCGCTGATCGCCCCCTCTGCACTGACCTTACATTCCAGGTACACAATGTCGAGAATATATTGTCCAGCGTAGCTTACAACAAGTCGGCAGGGCCCGATAGCATCCATCCACGAATGATCAGACTGCTAGCGCCTATATTAGCTGTGCTGATCACAGAACTTTTTACATCACCCTTCAGTCAGGGTACTCTTCCTTTGGACTGGAGAACAGCCGTTGTAGTGCCTATCCATAAGGGAGGAGCTTCCTCGGCGGTCAAAAATTACCGCCCGGTTAGCCTCACTAGTGTACTATGTAAGGTTATGGACAATGCTCCACGATTAAAATCTGGGATATCTAACCAAAACACTCTCTTTGAATGGCGCACAAACAAGGCTTCCTAAAAGGTGGCACGTCTGACAAATTGTTGAGTTTTTAAACGAGGTACTGAAGAGGATGGATGAGGATGTCGATAATCGCTGTAGAAGTCTTCTATCTCGACTTTAGTGATGTTTGCATTAAGTCAACATAGGCTCTTGCTCTCAAACCTCAGGCAAGGAAGTCTCAGGGAACCTTCTGGGCTGGATTCGAGCATTCCTTAGCGACCGTTCCTTTAATGTCAGGGTAGATGATACTTACTCCGCAAGTGCGCATGTAATGAGTGGGGTTCCCCAGGGCTCAGTCTTGGGACCGTTGCTGTTCCTCATCTTCATTGCTGATCTAGCCAACCAACTGCGCTCACCCTGTTATTTGTTTGCTGACGACGTTAAAATTGTCGGTAGGTCGGATAACTCCGATCTGATAAGTGACGTGGAAGCTGTAACAGCAAGGGCGGGTAAGTGGGACCTTCCGCTTAACCTAGATAAGAGTCACTTGCTCTCTACACTGGCAGGCAACATGATTGTGTCTACGCCCTCAGCCCACACGGAGTCCCGTAGGGTAAAGTCTACTAAGGACCTAGGAATCGTAGTCTCCGCAAACTTTAAGTGGGCTGACCAATGTGCTGTTGCAGCTCAAAGGGCCAGGAGGGAACTCTTTGGACTACTTTCAGCCCTGACTTGCAGAAAAGCTGAGGTGCTATTGCCCCTCTACAAGGCAATAGTAAGGCCACATTTAAAATACTGTATCCAGGTTTGGAAGCCGTATTACCAGAAGGATATCGTGCAGCTAGAAAAGGTACAGAAGCTCGCCACTCGCATGATCGAGGGGTTAGCATACACCAATTATGAAAATCGTCTATTAACACTAGGACTTTTCTCACTTAAGAGGAGGCAACTTAGGGGGGGATCTCATAGAGACCTCTAAGGTTGTCAAAGGATTAAGTTGTCTCGAATTCGATGTCTTCTTTGGGTTCTCTCCTTTGGTTGGTACACGAGGGCACAGTAAACAATACACCAGGCTCGAATCCAGAACGCACTTCTTTAGCATCCGTATAGTGAACGCGTGGAACTCACTTCCCGCAGAACTAATCTTGGCAACTTCATTAAATGAGTTCAAAAATGGGCTGGTCGAACGGTGGAAGGAGCTGTTCCCGGAGCATTACCCTTAAGACTAAATCCCCCATATTTATGATAAAAACACAAAAATATTCGATAAACATTTTGAAACACAAAAAGGAGTTTCTTTTTCATTTTTTCGTATTTGTGGAAATAAACTGCTGTCCATCGTCTTTTCATTCGATTGGACATGCAACATGCATAACTCTCTCACCTTTCGGTGATGAGACATCTCCTATCTTCCATTCACAGTTACACACGCCTGTGTTACTTACGAATCAATCCTGGTAGTGGT
>JACCGJ010016971.1:7500-19194 GCA_013407085.1 Atriophallophorus winterbourni | reverse complement strand
GCGAAAAAAGAGGCTGATCTGACGTAAAAATGGACCAAATTATCAAAAAATACTGGCAAAAAACCCCCAAAAAGTGCCAATTTTGCAAAAAATGCTGATCAAAACGCCTCAAAAATGTCGAAATTTAGCGAAAAAACACTGAAAAATAGAGGACAAAGTGGCCGATCTATCGAAAAAAGGGGCCGAATTTGCGAAAAATACCACCAAAAAACCACCAAAAAGTGGCAATTTTGCAAAAAAATGCTGATCAAAACGCCTCAAAAATGACGAAATTTAGCGAAAAAACTGAAAAATAGCGGAAAAAGTGGCCGATCTAACGAAAAAAGGTGCCGAATTTGCGAAAAAAACCCCCAAAAAACCTCCAAAAAGTGGCAATTTTGCAAAAAAACTGCTGATCAAAACGCCTCAAAAATGTCGAAATTTAGCGAAAAAACACTGAAAATAGCGGAAAAAGTGGCCGATCTAACGAAAAAAGGGGCCGAATTTGCGAAAAATACCCCCAAAAAACCTCCAAAAAGTGGCAATTTTGCAAAAAAATGCTGATCAAAACGCCTCTAAAATGTCGTAATTTAGCGAGAAAACACTGAAAAATAGCGGAAAATGTGGCGGATCTAACGAAGAAAGGGGCCGAATTTGCGAAAAATACCACCAAAAAACCCCCAAAAAGTGGCAATTTTGCAAAAAAATGCTGATCAAAACGCCTCAAAAATGTCGAAATTTAGCGAAAAAACACTGAAAAATAGCGGAAAAGTGGCCGATCTAACGAAAAAATGGGCCGAGTTTGCGAAAAATACCACCAAAAAACCCCCAAAAAGTGGCAATTTTGCAAAAAAATGCTGATCAAAACGCCTCAAAAATGTCGAAATTTAGCGAAAAAACACTGAAAAATAGCGGAAAAAGTGGTCGATCTAACGAAAAAGGGATCAAACTAGCGTAAAATGATACATGGTGTGTGCTGTGCAGGGAATCCCCCATCCCCATTTTTTTTCATCCCTCTGATAGCGTAAAAAGTGGCCGATCTAACGTACCATGGGTGGCCTACTTCGGGTAAAAAGTGGCCGATCTAACGTACCATGGGGGTCCCACTTCGCGTATAAAGAGGGCCGAATTTGCGAAAAAAGAGGCCGATCTAACGTACAAAGGGGGCATACTTCGCGTAAAAATTGACCGATCTAACGTACCATGGGGGGCCTACTTCGCGTATAAAGGGGGCCGAATTTGCGAAAAAAGAGGCCGATCTAACGTACAAAGGGGGCCTACTTCGCGTAAAAAGTGGCCGATCTAACGTACCATGGGGGGCCTACTTCGCGTATAAAGTGGGCCGGATTTTCGAAAAATGAGGCCGATCTAACGTACAAAGGGGGCCTACTTCGCGTAAAAAGTGGCCGATCTAACGTACCATGGGGGGCCTACTTCGCGTATAAAGGGGGCCGAATTTGCGAAAAATACCACCAAAAACCCCCAAAAAGTGGCAATTTTGCAAAAAAATGCTGATCAAAACACCTCAAAAATGTCGAAATTTAGCGAAAAAACACTGAAAAATAGCGGAAAAAGTGGCCGATCTAACAAAAAAAGGGACCAAACTAGCGTAAAATGATAAATGCTGTGCAGGGAATCCTCCATCCCCATTTTTCCTCCCAAAACACTCCAAAAATGTCGAAATTTAGTGAAAACACTGAAAAATAGCGTAAAAAGAGGCCGATCTAACGTAAAAAGGGCCTACCTCATGTAATGATATAGGGTGTGTTTTGTGTATAGGATACCTCCAATCCTTTTCTTTTTTTTTCTTGTGCCTCCTATTTAGGATGGGGGAGCCAAATATTTTGGAAAAAATCTTGTAAACAAGGCTGGCAAAAACCCACAAAGGGGGGTCTCCTTCACGTAAAGTGATGATAAAAAAACCACAAACGGTAATAAATTAGCGAAAAAGATGGTATACCCTAATGGGCATCATATAGGGGATATATTTATTATATGGACTATTCATTATATAGGGGATACTATAATATAGTGTATATATAATTAGGGGAAAAGAATATATATTATATAGGGGATATATTTATTATATGGACTATTTATTATATAGGGGATACTATAATATAGTTTATATATAATATAGGGGAAAAGAATATATATTATATAGGGGATATATTTATTATATGGACTATTTATTATATAGGGGATACTATAATATAGTGTATATATAATATAGGGGAAAAGAATATATATTATATAGGGGATATATTTATTATATGGACTATCTATTATATAGGGGATACTATAATATAGTGTATATATAATATAGGGGAAAAGAATATATATTATATAGGGGATATATTTATTATATGGACTATTTATTATATAGGGGATACTATATTATAGTGTATATATAATATATAACCCGATAGGGTTAATTTCTATATTATGGAGGCTAGTAGGATATTATGTTATAGGAGCCCGATAGGGCTATATATATAGGAGGGCTAGTACCCGCCAGGGTATATCGTATAATATATAGTATAACCCCCAGGGTGTGTTACCTGTGGGGTATGTGTTTATTTAAATCCCCTAAAAAATATATATATTATCTAGTATATCCTGAAGGAACACCATGACCTACGAATAGTAGGTCATTTGTGTGTGAGTGGTGGACTATATATAGGAGTATTATATATAGGGATATGCAATAACCCCTTATAACATAGAGCCCGATAGGGTTGATTTCTATATTATAGGGGCCGTTAGGGTATAATGTTATAGGAGCCCGATAGGGCTATATATATAGGAGGACCAGTACCCGCCAGGGTATATCGTATAATATATAGTATAACCCCCAGGGTGTGTTTCCTGTGGGGTGTGTGTTATTTTAATCCCCTAAAAAATATATATATTATCTAGTATATCCTGAAGGAACACCATGGCCTACGATTAGTAGGTCATTTGTGTGTGAGTGGTGGACTATATATAGGGGTATTATATATAGGGATATGCAATATCCCCTTATAACATAGAGCCCGATAGGGTTGATTTCTATATCATAGGGACCGATAGGGTATAATGTTATAGGAGCCCGATAGGGCTATATATACATAGGAGGGCTAGTACCCGCCAGGGTATATCGGATAATATATGGTATATCCCCCAGGGTGTGTTTCCTGTGGGGTGTGTGTTATTTAAATCCCCTAAAAAATATGTATATTATCTAGTATATCCTGAAGAAACACCATGGCCTACGATTAGTAGGTCATTTGTGTGTGAGTGGTGGACTATATATAGGAGTATTATATATAGGGATATGCAATATCCCCTTATAACATAGAGCCAATAGGGTTGATTCCTATATCATAGGGACCGATAGGGTATAATGTTATAGGAGCCCGATAGGGCTATATATACATAGGAGGGCTAGTACCCGCCAGGGTATATCGGATAATATATGGTATATCCCCCAGGGTGTGTTTCCTGTGGGGTGTGTGTTATTTAAATCCCCTAAAAAATATGTATATTATCTAGTATATCCTGAAGGAACACCATGGCCTACGATTAGTAGGTCATTTGTGTGTGAGTGGTGGACTATATATAGGAGTATTATATATAGGGATATGCAATATCCCCTTATAACATAGAGCCCGATAGGGTTGATTCCTATATCATAGGGACCGATAGGGTATAGTGTTATAGGAGCCCGATAGGGCTATATATACATAGGAGGGCTAGTACCCGCCAGGGTATATCGGATAATATATGGTATATCCTTCATGGTGTGTTTCCTGTTGGGGGTGTGTTATTTAAATCCCCTAAAAAATATGTATATTATCTAGTATATCCTGAAGGAACACCATGGCCTACGATTAGTAGGTCATTTGTGTGTGAGTGGTGGACTATATATAGGTATATCTCACATAAGATACTTCTGTGTAGGGGATAGATAAGGCATTACAAAGTATCTCCTCGGAATGAGATGAGGTCATGGTGGATTAGGTCTAACCTATAGAGGGTTGCATGTTTAGTTAACTGATAAACACTTAAATTTACAGGGTTTCTTGGGCCTCCTGGTTTGGAGGGGGAAGCTAATGTCTCGTGGTTTGGGCCTTGCAAAGAAGGGGGAGGGCTAAATTGTGCATGAAAATGAGGTAAAATTATCACTCTATATTATATAGTGACTTATAATGAGCAAAAAAATTTTGTGTTCATAAGGGCTTTGATGGTGTATTGTGGTGTAGTACCTCCAGGAATGGGGTAATCCTGGGGGTAATATGACTAACTTACACCGGTCAGTACCTGTGGTTGACTGATAATCGCTTAGTTTATAAGGTTTCTTGGGCCTTCTGGTTTGGACGGGGGAGCTAATGTCTCGTGGTTTAGGCCTTGCAAAAAAGGGGGGGCCTAAATTGTGCACAAAGATGAGGTAAAATTATCATTCTCTATTATATAGTAATTTATAATGGGCAAAAAACGTTTGTGTTCAAAAGGGCTTTGATGGTGTATTATGGTGTAGTACCTTCAGGAAGGGGGTGATCCTGGGGGTATTATGACTAACTTACACCGGGCGGTACCTGTGGTTGACTGATAATCGCTTAGTTTATAAGGTTTCTTGAGCCTCCTGGTTTGGACGGGGGAGCTAATGTCTCGTGGTTTAGGCCTTGCAAAAAGGGGGGGGGGCCTAAATTGTGCACAATCATGAGGTAAAATTATCATTCTCTATTATATAGTAATTTATAATGTGCAAAAAAATTTTTTGTTCAAAAGGGCTTTGATGGTGTATTATGGTGTAGTACCTTCAGGAAGGGGGTGATCCTGGGGGTATTATGACTAACTTACACCGTGCGGTACCTGTGGTTGACTGATAATCGTTTAGTTTATATGGTTTCTCGGGCCTCCTGCTTTGGATGGGGGAGCTAATGTCTCGTGGTTTAGGCCTTGCAAAAAAGGGAGGGGCCTAAATTTTGCACGAAAATAAGGTAAAATTGTCATTGTCTATTATATAGAAACTTAAAATAAGCAAAAAAATTTTTGTGTTCAAAAGGGTTTTGATGGTGTATTGTGGTGTAGTACCTTCAGGAAGGGGGTGATCCTGGAGGTGTTATGACTTAATTACACCGGTCAGTACCTGTGGTTGACTGATAATCGCTCAGTTTATAAGGTTTCTTGGGCCTCCTGCTCAGGATGGGGAAGCTAGTGTCTGGTGGTTTAGGCCTTGCGAAAAAGGAGGGCCTAAATTGTGCACGAAAATGAGGTAAAATTGTCATTCTCTATTATATAGAAACTTATAATGAGCAAAAAAATTTTTGTGTTCAAAAGGGCTTTGATGGTGTATTGTGGTGTAGTACCTTCAGGAAGGGGGTGATCCTGGAGGTGTTATGACTAACTTACACGGGTCAGTATCTGTGGTTGACTGATAATCGCTTAGTTTATAAGGTTTCTTGGGCCTCCTGCTTTGGATGGGGGAGCTAATGTCTCGTGGTTTAGGCCTTGCAAAAAAGGGGGGGCCTAAATTGTGCACGAAAATGAGGTAAAATTGTCATTCTCTATTATATAGAAACTTATAATGAGCAAAAAAATTTTTGTGTTCAAAAGGGCTTTGATGGTGTATTGTGGTGTAGTACCTTCAGGAAGGGGGTGATCCTGGAGGTGTTATGACTAACTTACACGGGTCAGTATCTGTGGTTGACTGATAATCGCTTAGTTTATAGGGTTTCTTGGGCCTCCTGCTTGGATGGGGGAGCTAATGTCTCGTGGTTTAGGCCTTGCAAAAAAGGGGGGGCCTAAATTGTGCACGAAAATGAGGTAAAATTGTCATTCTCTATTATATAGAAACTTATAATGAGCAAAAAAAGTTTTGTGTTCAAAAGGGCTTTGATGGTGTATTGTGGTGTAGTACCTTCAGGAAGGGGTGATCCTGGAGGTGTTATGACTAACTTACACGGGTCAGTATCTGTGGTTGACTGATAATCGCTTAGTTTATAAGGTTTCTTGGGCCTCCTGCTTTGGACAAGGAAGCTAATGTCTCGTGGTTTAGGCCTTTCAAAAAAGGGGGTCTAAATTGTGCACGAAAATGAGGTAAAATTGTCATTCTCTAATATATAGAAACTTATAATGAGCAAAAAAATTTTGTGTGTTCAAAAGGGCTTTGATGGTGTATTATGGTGTAGTACCTTCAGGAACGGGGTGATCCTGGTGGTGTTATGACTAACTTACACCGGTCAGTACCTGTGGTTGACTGATAATCGCTTAGTTTATAAGGTTTCTTGGGCCTCCTGCTTTGGATGGGGGAGCTAATGTCTCGTGGTTTAGGCCTTGCAAAAAAGGGGGGGGCCTAAATTGTGCACGAAAATGAGGTAAAATTGTCATTCTCTAATATATAGAAACTTATAATGAGCAAAAAAATTTTGTGTTCAAAAGGGCTTTGATGGTGTATTAAGGTGTAGTACCTTCAGGAAGGGGGTGATCCTGGAGGTGTTATGACTAACTTACCGGTCAGTACCTGTGGTTGAATGAGAATCGATGAGTTTATAAGGTTCTTGGGCTCCTGATTAGGATGGGGGAGCTCAAGGTCTCGTGGTGTAGGCCTTGCAAACAAAGGGGGGTCTTTACATGTGCACGAAATGGACGGTTTGGTATGGTTTAAAAATTGTATTCTCGTATTTATTATAGAAAACCCTTATACATGAGCCACACAAAAAAACCGTTTGTGTTCAAAAGGGCGTTTGCTGTGTATTGTGGGGTGAGACCTTCAGGAAAGGGGTGATCCTGGAGGTGTTATGACTAACTTACACGTGTCGTATCGGTGGTGACTGGATAATCAGCTTAGTTTAGGAAGGTTTTTGGGGCAGCCTGCTTTGGATGGGGAGCTAAGTGTCTCGTGGTTTAGGCCTTGCCCAAATGGGGGGGAGGGGGCCTCAAATCGTGCACGAAACAATGAGTACAATGACATTCTCTATTATATAGAAACTATTAAATGAGCAAAAAATTTTTTGTATCACCAAAAGGGCTTTGCTGGTGTATTGTGGTGTAGTACCTTCAGGAAGGGGGTGATCCTGAGAGTGTTGATTATGACTAACTACACGGGTCAGTAATGGGGGTTGATTTTATAATCGCTTAGTTTTATTAAGGTTTATTGGGCCCTCCTGCTTTGACGGGGGAGCTAAGCTAATTCTCGTGATTTAGGCTTGCAAAAAAGGGGGGGGGCCTAAATTGTGCACGAAAATGAGTGGGTGGTAAAATTGTTCATTCTCTAACTATATCAGAAATTAAATAAGCCTCACAAACCATTTTTTGTTCCAACGGGCTTTGATGGTGTTTGTGGTGGAGTACCTCACGGTAAGGGTGGTGGATCTGGGGATAATTATGTATTACACCGGGGCGGGGTACCTTTGGTTGACTGAATTAATCGCTGAGTTTATCGGTTTTCTTAGGCCTCCTGCTGTGGAACGGGGAGCTAATTGTCTGTGGTTTAGGCTTGAAACAAGGGGGTGCTAAATTGTGCACGAAAATGAGGTAAAATTGTCATTCTTCATTATATAGAAACTTATAATGAGCAAAAAAATTTTTGTGTTCAAAAGCGCTTTGATGGTGTATTGTGGTGTAGTACCTTCAGGAAGGGGGTGATCCTGGAGGTGTTATGACTAACTTACACGGGTCAGTATCTGTGGTTGACTGATAATCGCTTAGTTTATAGGGTTTCTTGGGCCTCCTGCTTTGGATGGGGGAGCTAATGTCTCGTGGTTTAGGCCTTGCAAAAAAGGGGCGGCCTAAATTGTGCACGAAAATGAGGTAAAATTGTCATTCTCTATTATATAGAAACTTATAATGAGCAAAAAAAGTTTTGTGTTCAAAAGGGCTTTGATGGTGTATTGTGGTGTAGTACCTTCAGGAAGGGGTGATCCTGGAGGTGTTATGACTAACTTACACGGGTCATTATCTGTGGTTGACTGATAATCGCTTAGTTTATAAGGTTTTTTGGGCCTCCTGCTTTGGATGGGGGAGCTAATGTCTCATGGTTTAGGCCTTGCAAAAAAGGGGGGGCCTAAATTGTGCACGAAAATGAGGTAAAATTGTCATTCTCTATTATATAGAAACTTATAATGAGCAAAAAAAATTTTGTGTTCAAAAGGGCTTTGGTGGTGTATTGTGGTGTAGTACCTTCAGGAAGGGGGTGATCCTGGAGGTGTTATGACTAACTCACACGGGTCAGTATCTGTGGTTGACTGATAATCGCTTAGTTTATAAGGTTTCTTGGGCCTCCTGCTTTGGACGGGGGAGCTAATGTCTCGTGGTTTAGGCCTTGCAAAAAAGGGGGGGCCTAAATTGTGCACGAAAATGAGGTAAAATTGTCATTCTCTAATATATAGAAACTTATAATGAGCAAAAACATTTTGTGTTCAAAAGGGCTTTGATGGTGTATTAAGGTGTAGTACCTTCAGGAAGGGGGTGATCCTGGAGGTGTTATGACTAACTTACACCGGTCAGTACCTGTGGTTAACTAATAACCACTTAATTATTAACCTGAAAAGGAACTTGCTTAGCGTAAAAAGATGTAAGGTATGTTTTATGTAGGGGATAGGGTGTGTGTTGTGTAGGGGATACGACATACATTAACCTGAAAAAGGAACTTGCTTAGCGTAAAAGATATAAGGTATGTGTTATGCAGGTGATAGGGTGTGTGTTGTGTAGGGGAACGACATTTATTAACCTGAAAAAGGAACCTGCTTAGTGTAAAAAGATATAGGGTATGTGTTATGTAGGGGATGGGGTGTGTGTTGTGTAGGGGATACGACATATATTAACCTGAAAAAGGAACTTGCTCAGCGTAAAAAAATATAAGGTATGTGTTATGCAGGGGATAGGGTGTGTGTTGTGTAGGGGAACGACACATATTAACCTGAAAAAGGAACCTGCTTAGTGTAAAAATATATCGGGTATGTGTTATGTAGGGGATAGGGTGTGTTGTGTAGGGGATACGACATATATTAACCTGAAAAAGGAACTTGCTTAGCGTAAAAAGACATAAGGTATGTGTTATGCAGGGGATAGGGTGTGTGTTGTGTAGGGGAACGACACACATTAACCTGAAAAAGGAACCTGCTTAGTGTAAAAAGATATCGGGTATGTGTTATGTAGGGGATAGGGTGTGTGTTGTGTAGGGGATACGGCATGTATTAATAACCTGAAAAAGGAAACCTGCTTAGCGTAAAAAGATATCGCGTATGTGTTATGCAGGGAATTGGGTGTGTGTTATGCAGAGGGTAATGGTGTAAAATTGTCATTCTCTATTACATAGTAGCTTGTAACGAGCAAAAAAATTTTGTGTTCAAAAGGGCTTTGATGGTGTATTGTGGTGTAGTACCTTCAGGAAGGGGTGATCCTGGAGGTGTTATGACTAACTTACACGGGTCATTATCTGTGGTTGACTGATAATCGCTTAGTTTATAAGGTTTTTTGGGCCTCCTGCTTTGGATGGGGGAGCTAATGTCTCATGGTTTAGGCCTTGCAAAAAAGGGGGGGCCTAAATTGTGCACGAAAATGAGGTAAAATTGTCATTCTCTAATATATAGAAACTTATAATGAGCAAAAACTTTTTGTGTTCAAAAGGGCTTTGATGGTGTATTGTGGTGTAGTACCTTCAGGAAGGGGGTGATCCTGGGGGTATTATGACTAACTTACACCGGGCGGTACCTGTGGTTGACTGATAATCGCTTAGTTTATAAGGTTTCTTGGGCCTCCTGCTTTGGATGGGGGAGCTAATGTCTCGTGGTTTAGGCCTTGCAAAAAAGGGGGGCCTAAATTGTGCACGAAAATGAGGTAAAATTGTCATTCTCTATTATATAGAAACTTATAATGAGCAAAAAAATTTTGTGTTCAAAAGGGCTTTGATGGTGTATTGTGGTGTAGTACCTTCAGGAAGGGGGTGATCCTGGAGGTGTTATGACTAACTTACACGGGTCAGTATCTGTGGTTGACTGATAATCGCTTAGTTTATAAGGTTTCTTGGGCCTCCTGCTTTGGACGGGGGAGCTAATGTCTCGTGGTTTAGGCCTTGCAAAAAAGGGGGGGCCTAAATTGTGCACGAAAATGAGGTAAAATTGTCATTCTCTAATATATAGAAACTTATAATGAGCAAAAAAATTTTTGTGTTCAAAAGGGCTTTGATGGTGTATTGTGGTGTAGTACCTTCAGGAAGGGGGTGATCCTGGAGGTGTTATGACTAACTTACACGGGTCAGTATCTGTGGTTGACTGATAATCGCTTAGTTTATAAGGTTTCTTGGGCCTCCTGCTTTGGACGGGGGAGCTAATGTCTCGTGGTTTAGGCCTTGCAAAAAAGGGGGGGCCTAAATTGTGCACGAAAATGAGGTAAAATTGTCATTCTCTAATATATAGAAACTTATAATGAGCAAAAAAATTTTGTGTTCAAAAGGGCTTTGATGGTGTATTGTGGTGTAGTACCTTCAGGAAGGGGGTGATCCTGGGGGTATTATGACTAACTTACACCGGTCAGTACCTGTGGTTGACTGATAACCGCTTAATTTATAGAGTTTATTAGTGTATTATTAGGTTGTACCACCTGGCAAGGGGAGACCCGGGGGGGAGTAAAGAGGTAATCCCTTAGGGTTTGTTAAAAAATAGTAAATAATGAATAAGGTGTTACCTGGTCTTTAGTAAAAATTATCTAGCCTACTCTGAAGGGACACCAAGTTCTGCGAATAGCAGTGACATTTGGCGAGAGTGGAGTGTTGAATATAAGGGTAGAATCACAGGGCATGTATAGGGAATTCCTATTATACATGCAAAACTAGCCCGAGGGTTATGTCTGATGAGTTGATTGCCTATTTTTTCTTCATTTGTTTTATTTTTTTTCTGTTAGGTTCTTTTCTTTGATCTGGAGTTTTTATTTTGTTGTTCATTTTAGGGTTGTTTGTGTCGCTAAAGAATTTATTTTGAGAGAGTCTAAAATTTCGATACCGTCGTCCCCTCACTTTTTTTATTTGTTTTTAGGGAAGCAACCGCTCTTGTTACTTTATTTGTTTTGACTCTTTGATTCGAAGATGTTTTAGTAACCACAGTGTCCAGTTGGGATGGTCTCCCCCTGGTGGGTTGTGCTTTGTTAATAACATCTTCTCTGTGTGTTAAATGTTATCACAGGAGTGTTTGCCCGGAGGGATTGAGTCCGTTATATTTTTTAGCTTCTTTGGTTTTAGGCGTTTCTTTTATTTACATGCAATTCTTTGAGATGTGAGAGACAGGGTGTGACATAATGTTTTCTTCTTATTACTCTTCTTCTTTTTCTACAGTGGGTCTTCATTTTATTCATGTTGTTTTAGGTTTAGGCTTGCTTGGTTATGTTTATTATAACCGTTTGTGGATTTCCAGTTATTATCTTACTTTATCCTTCTGGTATTGGCATTTTGTTGATTATATTTGACTTTTTGTTTTTTTAGTGGTTTACGTAGTCTAAGACCTCCTTTGTAGGTTAAGGCTTAGACTGTGAGTTTGTGGGGCTTAAGGTTTTTTTTACAGAGGATATGTTAAAGCTGTTTAAGAATAATGTTTTGGATTTACCTACCAATTTGTCTCTTTCTTATCTTTGGTGTGGCGGGTTTGGCATTTTTTTCTGTTGATTCAAATGGTTTCTGGGTTTATTTTATCTCTTTTGTATGTGTGTGATTCTAGTATCAGGTTTGGTTGTGTTTTAGAA
>JACCGJ010016971.1:0-2500 GCA_013407085.1 Atriophallophorus winterbourni | reverse complement strand
AAACCATCAGGTATATCAAACACCATCCGGAAACTTTCCAAAAGAAACTACAAAAATTCATATCCGACAGCAGCACATACGATGAGATAGTCGTGGGACTACAAAAAGCTGCTCAGGAATTATCACAATCTCATACTGGAAACAGACCGTGGTGGACGGTAGCATCTGATGAGCTCAAAAACGCCATCTCTAATAAAAAGAGGGCGAGAATGAAATGGTTGCAAACTCAGCAACCAGAAGACCACGAGGTTTGGAAAATAAAACAGAGAGAAGTGAAAAGAATGGTCAAAGAGACCAAAGAGGCTTATATAGAACGTATCTGTGAAACAGCACAGAGGTTTTTCGAATGTAATGATATGCAAGCAGCCTTTTCAGAACTGAAAAGAGCAAAGCAAGCTATCAACGGAAGGCCCGCAAAGCCTGAGAAAGATCTATTAATCCCACAGAAAACCCTGGCTGAACACTATGCTAATCTATTCGGAGCAAGAAACAATGATATAGAAGTGCTGACGAGTAATGGCAGCAGAGAAAGCCCGCTTGATTCTGATGATCTCGAAATTGCTCTAAAGGGGATGAAAGCGAATAAAGCACCCGGCAGAAATGGTATAAAGTCGGAGCTGCTGAAAGCAGGAGGGAAAGTCCTAGCGACTCCAATCCTGCGACTCTTTAACGAATGTTGGGCTGGAAGACTCCCTCTACCAAATGAATGGAAGGAGGCAGAAGTAATCAGCCTATACAAACGTAAGGGGTCTCGCAAATATCCTAATAATTACAGGAGTATCATTTTGCTAGATACTATCGGGAAGCTCTATGCCTCGATAACCTGTAACAGACTGAAGAGAGCGAATACGACAAACAGCGCCACACAATTTGGATTCCGCGAAAAACGCTCTACTGAGCAAGCAATCCTTGGCCTCAGAACCGTGATCCAGAAGGCAAAGGACACGGGAAATACACTCGTCATCGTCTTTGTTGATCTCAAAAAAGCTTTCGATACAGTCCCTCACGAAGCCATCGTAAATGCATTAATTAAACGAAACTGCTCGGAGCAAGTCCTCCAGTCAATCAGGCAACTGATGGCCACCCCAAGTGGTTATCTCCGAGGAGGTGGTGAATTTCAGATGACGAGAGGCGTCCGGTAGGGTAGCAAAGAGGGACCGATACTATTTAACCTTGTATTTGAAGATATATTACGAGAGTCGATTGAGCCGTTAGCCACTGGCATCAATCTCACTTTGGATGGATGCGAATGGAGATTGAAACATATAGAATATGTAGATGATCTTTGTCTTATTTGCAAATCCACGGTGGAGGCAGAATGCATGCTATACGCACTCCATACAGAGCTGGAACGACATAAAATGTCTTTATCCTTAGAGAAAACAAAATGGATGGAGATAGCCCCACCTAAAAATGTGAGCGATACCAAGATATTGATAAACGGGTATGAAATTGAAAAGGTACAAACCTTTGAATATCTTGGATCCATTATTGATGCCAGAGGAGAAATAACTGGTACAATACGTTCAAATATTGCCAAAGCGAGGCGAGCCTTGACAACGCTGAGACCCTTGCTGAGGGCAGATGGAATCAGGGTGAAAACTAAAGCACAGCTGATAAACTGCTTTATTATCCCGGTTCTACTATATGGACTGAGTACTATAGTTTTAACGGCTACAATCTGCGATAAGCTTGAGGGCCTTTTAAATACTGCCAGAAGAATGATCGTCGGATGTAACAATCGACGTGAAATTAAAGTACTAGAACTACATAAAATGGTTAAACTGCCCTCAATTGCAACTCTCCTCCAGACAAGAAGACTAAATTTATATTCCTCTATGTATATAAATAACTCGAATATTGCGACAAAAATTATCCGGAGTCAAATGGCTAAGAAAGGCAAATCCAAAGCGGCGCATACAAAAGATTGGATGCGCCAACTATGCACCGATGTACAAGAAAGAATCGGTGATAGCAATTGGATGACAAACCCCAAGAAAGTGAAAACAAATGGTTCCACAGCCTCAAGACCGAAATTGATCGGAGAACGTGCGAAGCTGATAAAATGCACGAATGCAAACTGCGAGCAAATGTTCGCAGAAACAAAAGAATTAAACAGGCATGTGCGAACTGTACATCAATCAGACAGCCATAATACAACGGATGATAACAACGCATATCGATGACCTGTTGCAGACTGCAACAGAGTATATAAAACACAGGGTTGGCGCGAAAGACATCTTAAACAGTGCCACCCAAATTATTTATTGAGTCACGGAGAATCTAGTGAGACCACAAAACCAGAGGAAGTATCAAAGATGTTTAAATGTCCATTGACTAACTGCGTCAAACAACTCCCAACATGGAAAGGAATAGTTAATCACTGCTACGTTAAGCATGGATACTCGGCAACTAGAGGAGAATACATAACCCGGAATAGACAGCGGAAAAAAACAGCTATGGTACGCAGTACATCGCCCCCGTAGCTGTGCCAGTATGT
>JACCGJ010016970.1:0-12512 GCA_013407085.1 Atriophallophorus winterbourni | reverse complement strand
CTTGGCTGCCATTGAAATTCCACATATTTTGCTCGTGGTATTTGGAGAAAACAGAGACGATTGTTCACCATTGTATTGGTAATTTTATTTCTTTGCATTTATTATTTGGCAGTCTATCTTGTCAGCATTGGCTGAATTTGTTGTTGTCATTTGGAAACTTTGAGCATTTTGGCTCACATCATTTGTACATTCCGGTACAGTTGAGGTTTATTAATTGTTATTGTCTATTAATATTGTTAATAGAACCGTAGTAAACTCGAATCATTGTGGTTTTGAATTGTCGAAACTAAGAAACGGGTGGTCTACGCGTTAAACAACGACTTTAGTCGATACACGGACTGTTCCACAGATCACGTGAAATGGACATATCAGCAGCTCGGCCAGGTCCCCCGTCAAATCCGGAATCAAATACCAGTTTCGTGGGAATATCCAGATGTGTCTTCAACAGACCTGATCGCGTCGTCAAATCAGTCTCAGTAAAATCAGTGGTCAAATTATCACGATTATAACAAGGCGAAATAAAACAAGCAGGACGTCCACAACGTTGTGAGAAAGGCTGAATCCTGACAAAGTCATCAACATCTGCAAAGGGTGCCTTTCGATCAAACACATCAACCGAAATTTCTGGTCCACCAGAGCTATTGCAGTCAAACCTTTGGATATTTGGGATTGGACGACAGTTCAATGTGATCGTGGTGCAGTGGTTATGTACTTCGCTGGGGGGAGTGAGGTCGCAGGTTCGAACCTCGGTAGCAACAATATTTTCGAAATAATTTTCGTCATCGGTAAGAAGACTCAGCATTCTTTCTAAATAGAGTTTTCTAATTTTTCTCTCCTTTATCTCAATTTCGATTTTATCGATAGCGATTTCCTGCTCTAATTTTCTCCTCTCTCTTGCTTTTCGTTTTCTTTCCATTTCGTCGAGTCTTGCTTCTTCTGGTTCAGCGAAACGGTTTCCGTATGCTTGCAAAGATTGAGAAAATGAACTGTGGGGAGAATCATGAGTGAAAGTGTCCTCAGGAAAGGTATCAAAAATCAAATCCAACTAAGCAGAGACTTTGTTCTCGAGCAACATGGTAAAATCTTTCTTGAGCATTCCACTGCTATACGATTGCTTGAAAATGTCGAATCAAAATTCGGGAAGACGGATGAACACTCCGAATTAATTGAGCACTATGTAGTACTATTTGAGTACTTTTGATTGTATTTGACAATCAATGAAACGTCCCAAGTTGAGTGACGCGCAAAATCCCAGAGGTATATCAGAACCCAAAGCGGATTTGTCTATAAATGCGGTACTGTATTGAGGCAATCAAAATATAGTAAAAACATACCTCAAGTATTGGGGTCAACCGGGTAAATCCGGGTCAATGTCAAAACAATATCGTGTACGTACCAAGTTACGTACACGAGTCAAAATCAAATCAAGTTCAGATGTCCGACCGTCCCACGCAATCGAGATTACGACAAATTGTGCGCAGTAAATCAAGGTCAAAATAAGCAAAAGGGTCCGTAAAGCAATATGATAATGACAGGTCAGAAAAACAGTGTCGAAGGCGATATTGACGGAACAAAAAAAAGCAACAGTACATCGAAACACCATATTGGAAAGATAGATACACAACTAAGTTCAATAGAAACACTACCAAGTCAATCAGTTGTTGACGTTTCAGAAACAATTTCAGCCGATACGATAGATCACTGTGTTCCAACAGTACAACCACAAAACGATCAAGCATCCCTGCAAGCAAAAAACCTTCAGTTGCCGACTCTGGAGGAGTCGGCCTAACATATATTCTGCACTCCACTAGCCTTCTTCCCCACACCCCATCCTTGTTGAGAAAAACAACTATGAGATGCATCCACACCAACGCACAAGGTCTCGGGAACAAATAGTGAACTAGAATTACCAGGAATGTCACTTATTCGTCATGACCGTGAAACCAGAGGAGGAGTAGCTTTGTATTATAGCCAGAACCTTCTGTGCCGTGAGATTACGGATCCAGACATCGTGTTACTGGATACACTCTGGTGCTCAATCCGACTAGCTAACGGCAAAGACTGTGTTTAGGGAGTAGTATATCGCCCACCGTCTGCACAGGAAACTTACAATCTGGCCCTACTGGATAAAATTCGCATGGCTACTTCCAGATACACTTGTGGATTTTTGATTATGGGTGACTTCAATTTACCGAATCTGCAGAGCAGTACCATATACCCAAAACACTCCCTCGAGCGCGCATTCAGTGAGTTGTTTGACGATATTCCTCTTCATAATCACATTACATGTAATACTCGATACCGCGGAAACGATTTACCCTCAATCTTAGATCTCGTTCTGACAAGCAATGAACATGACATTGACAACGTTGCTTACAAAAGTCCACTGGGACTAAGTGATCACGTCGTCATCCAGTTTGACTATCTGTTTGAAGCTGTAAGAACAAATGATGCCCGTAAAAGAGTTAGGCGGATCAACACTATGGCGTTGAGTGATGCTCTGTAAAACACGTTTAACTGCCAACCGGAAAGCAGCAACGTATATGGGTTTTGGATATAAATAATATCTAATCTCAAAAGTTCAATTGAAGTAAGCTCCGAGTTTGTCCTCAGGAACTCAAGAAAAAACTTTGAATTTAAATTAAAAAGCCGAACTCGTAAGTGGTTAACGGTACGAAACATTGCTTGGCGACACCGTCGGCAAAATCCATCATCCGAGATCTGGGAAACATTCGGTTTACTCTGGAACAAAGTAAACAAATTTGTCATACAAGACAAGTTGTAGTTCCAAGAAGTGCTATCAAGCATGATGGAGCAAAACCCCAAAATACTATATCGTATGGTTAACTATCAAGCTAAGGTGAAACCTGGAGTCGCGTCCGTTAACACATCAGCTGGACCAACAACAACTGCAGCAGAAACTGCTGATGCTTTAGCCACGTTTTATTAATCGGTATCCAACCCGATAGAACACGCAATAAACAGCCCAAATCAAACACTTTCAAACACGTTTGCCCTAAGTGAAATGAGTGTCACCGAGAAACGGGTCCTCCAAGGTTTATTCAATCTCAAAACCGGGAAGTCTCCTGGGGCCGACGATATAACCCCGAAAATATTGAAGCAATTTGCGAGTTTGCTATACAAACCACTCACTTATTTGTTCGAGCAAACAGTGGCAGGCGAGGTGATTCCTACAGATTGGAAACGAGGAATAATCTCTCCAATTTACAAAGGTGGAAATCGCTCCGAATTTTCCAATTACCGACCCGTTACTCTGTTACCAGTTATTTTAAAATTACTTGAGAGAATCATTTATGAATATCCAATGAAACATTTCATGATTAATCAGTTGCTTTCGAGGAACAAGCATGGATTCAGACAAAATTATTCCTGTTTGTCTAATTTACTGGTAACGCTAGATGATTGGACAAAATCGGTAGATAAGGGACAAGCAATACACGCGTGCTACTTAGATATTTCAAGAGCTTTCGATCGTGTTGACCATTCCCTACTACTGCAGGAGCTTGATTGGCTTGGTATCACTGGAAAGTTGCTGAATTGGCTAAATGACTACCTAACAAATCGCACTAACCAGGTACGTGTTGATGGTGCATTATCCAAACCAATTACAGCAACTAGCGGGGTTCCCCAAGGCTCAGTCCTTAGTCCGATCCTCTTTCTGGTTTATGTCAATCAAATACCGGAAATTGTTCGATGTAACATTCCGTTATTTGCGGACGACATAAAGATTTTGCGCAGCATCCGTAGTCCAGAAGACTGTCTGCTATTACAAGAGGATCTTGATACGCTTCACAGCTGACCGTTGAAGAACAAACTGCCGTTTGACTCCAACAAATGCAGGAGCATGAATGTGGGGAATCGAGTAGAGTTCACATATCACATATCATTATTGGAGTGATCTATCATTCTTCAACAACAACTGTCGACCTACAAAATAAACTGTTTATTACTTTGCGCTAGGTAACAACGCGGTACAATACTCAAATATTGATAATGAGGGATTTAAACTTTCCCCAGATCTACAGCCGGGATGATCATCAATCAAAGACACTTGAATATGAACTGCGAGCCGTCTTGGATTACGCATCCCTTTATAACAACGTTTTTAGATTTACTCGTATGAGGGAATCAGACCAACCGTCTACCTTGGACTAAATACTTACATCAGATCATACAGCTGTAGAGAATATCGTTTAAAAACCAACAATCGGACGAAGCGATTGCGTTGTCCTAGAATTCGAGTAGGTTTGTAGCGCTAGGCACATCAGTGACGGAACGAAATGCGCCAGATGAGTGAACTACCGTGCTCTGTGTGCCGAGTAACAATGCACTAGTTGCACACAACTGGATTACTCCGATCCGGATAATCACCTGAAATCTATATTGGAGGAACATTCAATGTTTGTTTCGAAGAAAGCGTCCCAACGTAATAAATTTGTACAACGAAGCAGGACAAAAAAGTGAATGAAACAAAGGGCAATGGCATAGGAGTTTCATATATACGCGCGTGGTTCGAAATTTTGGCAAGTCTTTTATCTGCACAACACATACTTATATTTATACTGTCGATATGTCTCATTACAAGCTATCAAAATCTTCAAGAGCAACACACCGAACTACATCTCAATTAAAAAAATGTTTGGTGGTTCTTGATGGAAATATGTCCACGGTTCTGTCCACTGTACGGAACCTAGAAAACAATATTGAATCAGTCGCGGATAAGCTGTCCACGGTTTCTAAAATTTGCAGTATATTATAACCACTAGCTATCCTTCTTGACCCTAGTTACGTGTTAGACTCTGATCTACTTCAACAAACGGGTCGTTTCATGGTGTCGCTGACCTCAGAAATTGAGCAGCGTCGGAACCGTGCTAAAAACATTATTCTTCTTAATGTTGGCGATAGATACCCTTTAGTGGACCTTAAAAAGATAGTAATGTCTCGATATGGCCTCTTTTCTAGAATCGGCATCTGTAATTAGGCTTAGGAAGCTTTCTAACCGCAGTTGTGCATCGGTATTATTAAAATGTGTTAACGGAAATTATGCGTTACATATACTTAATAATCAACATGTTTTAAAATCCTTGCCTCAATTTTCCAATGTGTTGATCAAGGAGGACAACACACTCTTACAACGCAAATGCCTTCTTAGGCGTTGCAACGTAGTAAAACCCTCAACAATTATCCCCATTTTAATAAACCTGGATATTGTCGTTGATAATTCCACATCAACATCTATACACCGAGCCTCAGCTTTTGATGATATACCAACTTCAGGTAGCATCCCCTTTATAGCTAAACCTAATTTGAACATTGATACCACAACTCCTGCCCATGAATGCAATCTCACCACTGTTGAAACGGTCACTGCAGATGTACGCCCCGCAGCTCGATCGTCAGGTAAATCTACTAAAAAACTCGTGCTCCCTGTATTCAAGGCAAATTCGCCACTACTTCGAGGTGGACCACACATCAATAGTATGCATAGGGCCAAGCGAAACTTTGATGAATATAAACCACCCCATGGTTTATACACTTATCACCCCGTCCATAGACAATTCCCGGTCACATCTGACCCATTTGGCCCAATTATTCCTTCCCATAGTCCTTTCTCTCCTCAGCATTCACGTCCTCACTATCCTTCTTCAAGACCCTACCATTTTCCACTTCAATACGCGTCAGGTACCCTAGATCAGCGTCCCTTCATGAACGGGAACCCGTTTAATACCTACCTAGACCCTTTTCAAACCAGGTATATACCGATGCAAAATTTTCCTCTTCATTACCAAAACCCTTACTTAAATTAACACCATCAATTTCAGACCACTCATGTAAATCACTTCCGGTTACACATGTTAAGTATCCTAAAATTAATCTTCTATTATTTAATGCACGGTCGATTATCTCTAAGCTTCCTATCCTTCAACATTTCGTGATCTCAAACCCGTACGAAATAGTTCTCATCACAGAAACGTGGACATCTCATGACATTCCCAACGTTTCACTTGAACTAGCCAACTATTTCATGTTTCGTAAGGACCGCACCCACACCCGTGGTGGTGATATTCTCATTTATGTAAATACAGATTTTCCGGCAGAAATATACAGTTCTCATATGTTAGAAGATCTAGATGACTCAATTTGGATCACCATACAGTTTCTTGATGCTCTCATAGGGTGCATCTATAACCCACCATCTCCTTCCACACTCACTATTGATAAGCTTATGAATGTGTTTACTGAGGCATCCATTGCCCCTCTCAGCAATAAAAATTATTGCTGGGGATTTCAACATGCCATGCATCAGCTGGAAATACCCCCACATTTCGAATAGATTTTCAGCATTCGCTTAAACGAATAATCTTTTAGGTTTCACAAAATCTGTGAGTGAGCCTACAAGACTGTCCAGCATTTTAGACTTGATCTTCACTCTAGCTACTGATCCAAGCAACGTTGAAATTTTAGCTCCACTGCCCGGTTGCGACCACAATATGGTCACTTGCGTTCTGCGCCTTTTTCGGAAGCCGGCATATATTCACAATGATGAGAAAATTTATATCAACTGGACTAAGTTTTCGAATCTTCTCAGAGACAACGACTGGACTGAATTTTTTCTTTCTTCAGACTATAATCGTATTTCTTCGATTTTCCATGATAACCTCTAGATGCTTCGGAGTTCGTCTACCTCCATAATAAAAAGAAGTAAAACATAACCCCATAAACCAACTCGAAAAAAAAGATGCTCGTCTCTCTACTTCTGGCGAATCATAAGTTTGACTCTTCTCTGGTATACGCCGGAATGAGCTATGTAAAACTCTTTCCAGGTATTAAAAAATTCGCCTCCCAGAGCGTCAGAAAGAAAGGATTTAAGCAGTGACTCAAAGACTAAGTCTTTGAATTGTCTTACGAAGAATAGATGTATCTCATTAAAACGTGACATTTCTTCAATTATTTATCAAAAAGATGATAAGGATGTAGTCACTACAGACCCGTCCACAATAAGTCAGGATTTTCTCTTCATTCTTCCGCAGCTCATTTAATAATAACATTTACCATCCACCGGCAAACAATAACTTTGCCTTAAATACTATTGACTCCTTCACTTTGACTTTGAAAGAAGTAAAAGATATTTCCCGTCTAAGTGAAATTTCTTACAAGCCCGATGGTGTAGGTTTTATATCAGCCATCTTACACAACAGCAGTGAAGATTTTTCCTTACTCCTATTTAAATCGTTTTAATATTCTCTCAAATCCGAAATTTTCAACTCATTGGGAAACACTCGGATTATTATCCCTCGTTAAACACTCTGGTAATTCAACTCGTTATGAATTATCGCCCTATTAATCACAACTCCTTTATTCCTCTAGGTTATTTGAAAAGTTATTAAAGAATCTGTCGAGTTTGTACAAATCTAATTTTTACTTAACAATTTTTCTGGTAAAAATCTATTGTACAGTTTTTGATATCTTCAGTTCAATTTGTTCTGACAATATCGTTTCGCTCAGACGATCGATAGTACTATTGATTTATCAATTTCCTATTAACGTTATCACTCACGGTTCAACGATTTTTTGTTCGATAACTCAGTGAACACAATTTTTCTGTTGAATACGATTTTGTACATAATCAACTCATCACTTAACACAATACACTTCTGTTGTGTGCGTTACCCGCGTTCTCGGTCGATCTGGGCTTTGGGAATTCCGTCTCGGGAACGTAACATTTCGAGTAGAAATATTGAAGTCATTACAAGAACAAGGAATTATCAAAAGAGGATTGCGGATTATATGTACGTGGATCAAAAGAACTGTTCGTGAGTCAGATTGCTTATTTCGGTATTGCGAGTTTTGTATACTAGCTTGACTGGTCCACTACATATTTTTGGTGAGCCTGAGTTTTTTGCGCACATTCTCCCCATATTTTGATATTTTCAGTCTGTAATTCTTTGCAATGACTTCTAATAACTTCAGCGACACAGCCCACTGCTCTGATATTTTCAATTTTACCCTTCCACCTTTCGGTACGCATAATCCTCGTCTATGGTTCGCTCAAGCTGAAGCAATTTTCGAATTTAGACGCATTACTAAACAGGAGAGTATGTACAACTGTGTTGTTGCACACTTACCCACCGAGGCCGCTACAGAGGTCGCCGATATCATTTATGATAAACCAAAATCCGACCCGTATACCACACTGAAAAATGCGTTAATCAACAGAACAGCCGCATCAGACGAGCAAAATTTGCGTACATTGTTAGCAGGAGTAGAAATTGGTGACAAAACACCTTCTCAGCTGTTACGACATATGATGCACCTTCGAAGGAAACAACCCCTGAATGAGTCTGTTTTACGTGAACTATGGTTTCAAAACTTACCTGTAGATTTAAGAAAATCTCTTTCGGTTCTCGAGAAAGATATACCTCTACAGAAGCTAGCAGAAACCGCAGACCAAGTTCATTCGGTGTACAGAGCCAAGTCACCATCTACCCTACAAGAAGTCACATTAAAGCCCGTGGTGGAGACTGAAGTACAAGAGCTTAAGCAACAAGTCGCTGAATTGACCTCACAGATTTCAGCCCTAACAAAGATGTTCAACGATCGACCATCAAGACTTAGCCGCAGCCGAACGCGCACTTCAAACAGAAGTACATCCCGAGACCGCTACAAACGCGAGCACAGCCTATGTCATTATCACCGCCGATTCGGCTCAAAGGCTAGAAAGTGCTTGCCATCCTGTAAACTTTACAAACCAGGGAAACTTCAACGCCAGGCAGTAACAGCGACGACTTTACCTGGCAACAACATTACTCGCCTATTTTATGTCACTGATTGTTCGAATAAATTGCGTTTTCTCATTGATACGGGTGCTGAGATAAGTGTAATCCCGCCCACACCACAGGAACGCAAGAACAAAACCTCATTGACATTACAGGCGGCAAACGGTACGCAGATCACCACGTTCGGCCAACGTTCACTAACTTTGAACCTAGGCCTCAGACGTGATTTCCGTTGGATCTTTACCGTTGCAGACGTACGAAGCGCTATATTAGGTGCAGATTTCCTTACACACTATAACTTGTCCGTCGATTTGAAGTCCCGTAAACTTATCGAAAACCTGACAGAGTTAAAAACCTTAGGAAAACCATGCCGTTCTGCGATACAGTCTATTCGCGTATTACCACCGAATATTCCAGAACAATATAGCAGCTTATTGTCTGAATTCCCAGAAGTTTTCCGCCCAAACTCACCGAATAATGCGATTAAACACGACGTTAGACACCATATCGAAACACGCGATCCCCCAGTCTTTACTCGGCCAAGACGGTTAGCACCAGACAAATTGGCCATTGCTAAACGAGAGTTCGAGCATATGATGGAATTGGGCATCATACGTCCATCAAAATCATCATGGGCCTCACCTCTCCACATGGTCAAAAAGAAGCAGCATGGTGCATGGCGCCCTTGTGGTGATTATAGAGCACTGAACAAAATTACTGTTCCAGATAGGTATCCTATACCACACATCCACGACTTTGCCTTGGCACTTGACGGAAAGACCATCTTTTCCAAACTTGACTTGGTGCGTGCCTACAACCAGATACCAGTGGAACCAGAAGACGTGCCCAAAACAGCCATAACCACACCATTCGGACTTTTCGAATTCGTTTGAATGCCATTCGGTCTGCGCAACGCAGCACAGACATTTCAACGATTCATGGATCAAGTTTTCTTGGGTCTCGATTTCGTCTTCGTTTACATCGATGACGTACTCATCGCTAGTAAATCGCCCACTGAACACGCTGAACATTTACATCGCGTCTTTTCACAACTGTCGAAGTACGGCATAGCCGTTAACCCCGATAAATGCGTATTTGGCGTCGAATCACTAGAAATTCTTGGACATCAAGTCGATTCCAAAGGTATCAGGCCATTAGAGCAAAAGGTTTCTGCCATAAAAGACTACCCATTACCCGAATCAATACGACAACTCCGTCGTTTTCTTGGTCTTGTGAATTACTACCGTCGATTCATTCCTCATTGTGCCGAGCTAATTCAACCATTGACGGATTTACTCCGCAAAAACAAACGCTCGTTAAATATGACGGACTCAGCTAAAACTGCTTTTGAACGCATTAAAAATGCGCTTAGCGAGGCAACGTTGCTGAACCACTTACCGTCCGATCCTAATATCAAACTATTTTTATCCAAGGATGCGTCTAACGAAGCGATTAGTGCAACTTTGCAATATAGTCGCAATGGAGAACTGTGCCCATTATCGTTTTTCTCAAAGAGACTACAACCAGCTCAGGTTCGCTACAGTACGTTTGGCAGAGAATTGCTTGCAATCTATTATGCCATCCGTCATTTCCGCCATTTACTTGAAGGGCGAGAATTCACGGTTTTAACTGATCATAAACCGCTCTGTTACGCACTGCTTTCAAACACTGACCGCTATTCAGCTCGAGAAATTCGACAACTGGACTTCATTGCACAGTTTACCACCGACATCAGACACGTCTCAGGCCAAGATAACGTTGTCGCCGACGCCGTATCCCGTGGACACCTTAATTCTATTACCAGCGACGTTCAATCACTAAAGATCGCAGAAGCGCAGCTTACCGACCAGGAGCTACCACAAATCCGGAAATCTTCATCGTTGAGGTTAACCAAGATCCCAATTCCTGACTCCTCCGTATCTATTACATGCGATCTATCTACAGTCACCCCTAGACCTTTTGTACCAGCAACATTACGTCGAGAAATATTCCACAAAATGCACGAGCTCGCACATCCTAGTATTCGCGCTACTAGAATGTTAATCTCTGGCCGTTTCGTGTGGCCAAAAATGAATCACGACATTTCAATTTGGTCGCGTTCATGCATTCATTGTCAACGTGCAAAAGTTCACCGTCACACTATCTCACCTTATGGTACTTTCACAGCACCAGATGAAAGATTTAGCCATATTCATGTCGATTTAGTTGGACCACTGCCACCCTCACGCAATCATTCTTACATCCTAACATGTGTTGACAGATTTACGCGATGGCCTGTCGCAAGGCCCTTGAAAAACATTGAAGCAAAGACGGTTGCCGAAGCATTAATCGAATCTTGGATATCACAATTCGGCGTTCCTTCAGTCATTACAACTGACCGTGGTTCTCAATTCCAATCAGCACTCTTTCGAGAATTAAACCAACTGCTGGGCACCGACCACATTCGCACCACAGCCTATCATCCTTGCGCGAATGGTCTAGTAGAGCGCTTTCACCGACAACTAAACGCTGCCCTCATTGCTCACGGGAATACACAAAATTGGTCAGTCTCACTACCGCTTGTCATGTTAGGATTACGAACGGCAGTGAAAGAAGATCTCGGGTGTTCAACAGCAGAACTAGTTTATGGCACAACACTGCGGTTACCGGGTGAAATGGTCAGCGACTCTCGTGAACACGACTTCACACCAACTAGTCAGTACATCGAAGATCTTAAGCGCCACATGCGGACATTGCGTTATCAACAACCAAGAATATCGCATCGCGATAAGCAAGTGCATGAAGACCTCCAATCATGCGAGTTTGTCTTCGTGAGGGTCGACAGTGTAAAGAAGCCCTTGATGCCACCTTACAGCGGTCCGTACCGAGTACTTGAACGTCATCCCAAATACTTCAAGATAGATAAAAACGGAACTGCTGACAACATTATCATTGATCGCCTAAAAGTCGCCTATGTGCAACCCTTGCCGTCAAGCTCAAACCGAAGCTTACGAAACACTGAAAGCCAAAATCGCGATGTTGTCAATATACCCACTTGTATCCCGCAAAATGCTACCGACATCCAATCCACTCCTCCCACGCAACCAATGGGTATACCCAGTCCTTCCCCGCAGACTTTACGTTTTTGCTTGAAAAGAACCCACCACACACGATCTGGCCGTATTGTTACTTGGCCAAAGAAACTTGAGACATACCTCACTTAAAATGTTTCGAGAGTTTCCATTTTTTTCCAACGCTCTAGGGGGGAGATGTGTCGAGTTTGTACAAATCTAATTTTTACTTAACAATTTTTCTGGTAAAAATCTATTGTACAGTTTTTGATATCTTTAGTTCAATTTGTTCTGACAATATCGTTTCGCTCAGACGATCGATAGTACTATTGATTTATCAATTTCCTATTAACGTTATCACTCACGGTTCAACGATTTTTTGTTCGATAACTCAGTGAACACAATTCTTCTGTTGAATACGATTTTGTACATAATCAACTCATCACTTAACACAATACACTTCTGTTGTGTGCGTTACCCGCGTTCTCGGTCGATCTGGGCTTTGGGAATTCCGTCTCGGGAACATAACATTGCGAGTAGAAATATTGAAGTCATTACAAGAACAAGGAATTATCAAAGGAGGATTGCGGATTATATGTACGTGGATCAAAAGAACTGTTCGTGAGTCAGATTGCCTATTTTTGTACTGCGTGTTTTGTATACT
>JACCGJ010016969.1:0-12484 GCA_013407085.1 Atriophallophorus winterbourni | reverse complement strand
TATATATATATATATAAAATCAAAGAAGATTCAAGATTTATGGTTAAAAAAGCAAATTGCTGTACAGTACAATAGGATATACGTATAAAACATTAAAAAAATCGTTACTTGTATGATCATATCCATGTTCTTCATAGGTGGAGCAAAAATTATCCTCAATGGCGACACAGACTGAGGGAAAAGAATCTTTGGATGGACGGTAGTTCAGTGCGTTGAAAAAAATATAGACATCAATAGGTAGGTGCCAACGCAGCAGTTCTCAACATAAGGTTTCGTAACCTTTGTTTAAAGATGTGCTCGTTCGCTGAGGTAACAATATCTGTCGGCAAGCTATTCCACAAGAAGCATACACGAACAGCGAATAAGTGACGACGACAATGCAATCGTGAGTGTGGGATTTGAATGGTCAAAGGGAAGATAGTTTATTGATAGTTGGGGGCAGAATTTGGATTAGCTTTCATATAATCGTCAAGTTTTGATTTGAATAACTAACCAAATCGGCAGGTAGGGAATTCCAAACAAAGCACAAACACACCGTATAAAAATACCTGCGGCAATTCTGTTTGAAGTGTGGTATTTCCAACTTACAACCATGGCCACGGCTGTTTCTGGAAGCTCGAAGATGGAATAATAAGTCCAGGGGGCGAGAAACAGTAGTAAGTATTTTGTATGCGAGGATGAGATCACCTCGCATTCTGCTTTGTGCAAGTGTCCCCAGCTCCATTCGTTTAAGTCGCTCGGCGAATGGCGTATTTTCAAGTCCATTAACAAACTTAGAAGCTCTCTGATATATACCATCCAGAAGTAAAATGTCTTTTTGGAGCCATGGTGTCCAGGCTTGTGCGGCATAATCTAGAAACGGGTGTATATATGTGTTCATCATGATAGGAACACACCCCGGGGAAAAACGTCCAAATATCCGCCGTAACATGCCGAGCAGCCGAGACGCGCTTTGGTAAACAGCTTCGCATTGTAGACTATTTTTCAAACTAACGCAAATCCAGACACCCGGTCCTTTTCTTCCAAGGTGTACTCCAGGATTTTGTCGCCGAGCTTCTATGGATAGGAAAAGCCTCGGTCACGACATGTTTTATGTTTGGAATCATTGTTGGATTGGATGGGGGGACTCAAAAGTGTTCAATTCCAGGAATCTACAATGCACAACAAATAATACATTTACATCAAACACATCCGCACTCTACGACCGTTTTATCGCTGTTCAGACTCATCGGGTAGGAGCAGTACGACCATTAAACTGCAAAAGAAAGTAAACGTGTTGTGACCGTGTAAGTCAGCGTTCAATGAGGCTGACACAAGCAACCTGTTCATGTGCTTACGCAGATGTAAATGAGGTTAGGTTTATTTTATGCAACTTCATCACACAAAAGACCGGTTTTCTGCTGCTTGCACTCATCAAGTATGGCATTTTCAGGATCCACATATGTTGAATGAGTGGAAGAATGGATCAAGTTGCGCTTGTAAGCAACTGTTGGATAAGGTTGGTACGAACAACCTGTTCAATCACATGAGACCACTCTCATGTAGACTAGGTTTGAACCCATGACCATGAACAAAACGCTCATGAGCATGCATTTCCATCACACACACACACACACCACGACCGGTTTCGTGCTGTTTGCACTCATCAGGTAGGGACAGTAGGATCAGGATACGCATGCGCTTGAAACAGTGGAGGAATGGTAAACAAAGAGCGCTTGTATGTCACTGTTGGATAAGGCTGGTACAACCAACCTGTTCAATCACATGAGCACACACTCATGAAGACAAGGTTTGAACCCATGACTATGAACAAAAAATCTTCATTTGCAGGTTTTTCCATCACACAGACACGCACACCTTACGACGATGTCGTGCTGTTTGTATTTCTCAGTCATAGACAGTACAATCGGGATCTACAGTGAGAAAACGGTAAAAGTGTTTATTATTTGGAGCCACTACTGGAATCCAAGGATTGCACGACCAAATCGTTTAATCATGTGCAAACACAGATTTGGTTGAGGTTCAAAACCGATGGGCTTGAACCAAAAGCTGTAATTGCATGCATATACATCACGCACGCACACACCAAGACTAGTTTCGCGCTGCTTTTGCGCATGAGGTAGGGATACTACGACCAACGGAGTGCAATTTAAATTAAATCGATTAATTGGCTAATTATCGATCGATCGCTCGATTGGATGGATGGATAATGTGTGCTTTGTGGAACTTGTTTGTCTGGGTAGGATCCATTGTGCTGCAACCCAAAATGTTAATGTTTATAAAAATTACCCTCAAATTTGTTCCATGGTAATTCACGGTAATTGAAAGTTTTTAATGGTCTAAAAAGCAACAAGCTTAACAACAACGATAGGATGGTAAAAATTGAAATTAAAGTGAATAAACAATATAAGAACATAGATTAAACAGTATATAAGTGTTCTGGAAACGAATAATGCAATAAAAAATTCAGGCGCGAATTAGGTACCACCAGCACATTCATGGGTGCGATAATTTCTCGTATTCCTCCGCGTGAATAAATCCTGTAGGAGGGGATTCGGGGTTTGGAATGTTTTGTAAAGTAACATAAGTTCTCCCCTGATTGGTCGATAAGGAATGTCGAACAGATTCAGTTAAGCTATCCTTTCTTTATAAGGCTTGTTTCGGATGCTAAGAACTAGTTTTGTTGAGCGGTGATAGATTCGCCGCATGAGTTCGATATCCTTCTTGAGCCTCGGAGACCATGACAGCATACTGTATTCCATGACTGGTCTCAAGTATGTATTCATGATCCTTGTGAATATGTTGTTCGACAATTTCGAAATACTTGTTGGAGTAGATTTATGACATGTGTTGCTTTTTTGGAAGGCAGTGTTAGTTTGAAGTGAGGTATTTAAACTGGAGCATCTTGTTTCCGAGACATTGTGCGTTGGTGTAGATGCATTTCTTGGGTTGTTTTTCTCAACTAGTATGGGGTGTGGGGAAGGAGGCTAGCGGAGTGAAGAATATTTATTAAGCCGACTCCTCCAGAGTCGGTATCTGAAGGTTGTTTTGCTTGCAAGGATGCGTGATCGTTTCGAGTTTGTACTGTTGGAATACAGAGATCTAAATTATCGGCTGAACTTGTTTCTCACACGTCAACTACTGATTGACTTGGTGGTGTTTTTATTGGATTTTGTGGTGCATCTATCTGCCCAATATATCAGAATCTTTTAAAGTTTAGCTTATTTGTCCCTTCTTCAAGTAAGCATTGTATGCGGAAATGTTGCATTGCAAGTAATTTGATGTGGTTCTGTGTTTTCTGACGTTTGATTTTGTCAAAGCTATCGGAGTAAGTAATGCTTGCTGTTCTTGGAAATATCCTCTAACATGATCAATGAATACAGTTTCGCGAACAGCGTAATATAATTTTCAAACTGAAGAAACGTCAGTATACGATTTTCAGTTGTAGTCATCATGACGGATGGCTTGTTGTCCACAAAAACCTCGTGCTAAATGCGGGAACACTTTATGTTTGTCTTAAGGAAAATGGAGCAGATCTAGTAAGGGTTTCAAATTTCAGACCACGGTAAGTAATTTGGGCACTTTATTAACGAAATGCTCTGGCGATAACGCCCCCATATACAGACATTTGGAATAAACTATGAGCTGCAAAGAACATCCTCTTTCATCTATAGATGATGTGATGTAATAAGTTAACCAAATATTCCCTTCAAGAATCAAGATTTGTGATGAAAAAGCAAATAGCTATATTATACCGTAGGTTAGATGTACAAAATTAAAAAAATAGAAATCGTACTTTAATCTTTCCATCAATATAGTTCGAAGGAGGAGCAATAAAAATCTTGAGTTTGATGTGGATTGTGAAAATGTCGGTCGCGAATGTATGTTTGAGTAAATGTGTTTTTCCGGATGTGTGTGTGCAAAACGGAAGCACTGATGAATATATTGTGGTGCTCACATCCCCATCCCTTACACACCACTACCGGTTTCTGGCTGTTTGCCGTCATCAGGTGGAGACAGTGGCAGACAAGTTTAACTTTGTTAACCGCTTTTCCACTGTTTCAAGGCTCACTGAACCTAATATTACTGTCTCCACCTGATGACGGCAAACAGCCAGATAAACCGGTAGTGGAGTCTAATTTTCCGGGGGATGTGAGCACACATCACTTGGTCATCCATAAGCGCCTTGAGTGCTTGACCACGAATCCCTATGTGATTCTGTTGTTTGAACATCGTGGTTCGTTGACGAACCCTTTGCAACAGTGGCATTCAAGTATAACCTTGTTTCTCTCAAGTAGCGTTTAATGCGGTCGTCGTGTATTTTATGAACTGACTTCCAAATTAAATTTTTTTATTGTATAATGTAACTTGCCTAATGAAAACCTTAAAGATGTACTTTTCTATAATCCAATTTTCAAATTTCTCGATTTAGGAACATGATTTTAGCCTGAATGAACTCAGTCAAATGTCCCGAGATGTGAGCGAACTCAAACGTGAGGTTGACGAATTGAATGGTGTCAAAGAACATTTGGAATTTTCCCTCAAACTGGCGTCACTTCGCCATGTGAAGGAAAAAGACCGGTTGATTGCAGTGAGTGTCATGTTGGATTTATCATCAGACTAACACATCCAGCCATTCAATAGTGCGATAATCTGTTGTCATTCGTTGATCAGTGTTGATCATTATCGTACACAGCAACAACAGAATTATCCCTCAATTGATAACGCCTCTCGTAACTGAACAGTTCCATTCTGGGGTTATGACCTATCCAGCAACGTTCATGGGCGCTGAGCAAGAGTTGAAGTTTGAATGGTAATTTTCAGTATGATTCCCATTCAGGATTTGAAAGCGCTTCCTGGTTTGATGATATCGTTTCAATATATGCTTCCGAGCTAGTAGTATAATTTAAGCAATTGGTTTTAAGCAATTTAAGCCTGAATTGGGCTTGTCGGTTGGGCGGTGGGCGTTCGGTCGACTGGTCGAATAATCCACCATAACTCGGTAACCACACCAGATAGAGCACTGAATCACGTATCAAAAAGCGTAGCTTGATGCGATCTTTGCATGAGCAAACTGAGATTTTTACATCGAAACGGTAACTTTGCTTTGAGTGCAATCGGTTAGAGCAGGTTTTGGGTAAATAGTTGTTATTCACCGTATACCTACTAGTTAATTAGATTTTTGTTTTTCTTCAAAAATAGCTTAGCCGCAGCCCCGTTCGTTATTTACTTTTACGCATATATGCCACTGTGTCAACTGACCTTGACCGTATTCAGTTATATTAGATTGATGTGGATACCCACTAGTAGGCAAACCGACCAATGATCCTGGTCATTCCCACGAGACGTGACACACTGTTGGCGTACTATAGGCTGATAAGCGGTAAAGTCAAATCTGTGATGGAGGGTTTACTACTACTTAATCATGTTCCCTGTCCTGACTATCACCCTTGGTCTGACGAAGCTTCTGTGTCAGAATTGAAACGTTACCCAAAACCGGCTCTAACCGGTTACACTCAAATTTCGTTGCATGATAAACAGTTGACCGATTAGCGTATTCCTAGAGTGTGAATCGAGGGGTTTAACAGTTGACCTTTCGATCTCTGGGTGTCAATCGTGATGAAATAGACGGCTGGATATCAAACAAGTGATGACGTGACTATCGTTACATCGAGTGACCTTGAGATGAAGGTCAAATTCAACCGCGTTTTAGTTCGCTTCGACATCTCCTCCTCCTTTACACTCTTGAAAGTGGAGTTAATCATGCAGAAGAAAAATACACTGTTCTTGCCGACACTCTTACCAGCGGAGTGTAGACATAAAGATAGGTAAATGCTGAAAAATCAATGAATCGACAAATTTTCAAGAATAATTTTTACATAATGATCAACCCACTACGACAAGTAGTGCGAAGCAAAATCACGAGAATAGAATATGCATTAAATTAGGTTCAAAGAGGTAAAGATTATGACAAGAGAACCAGATGATAGTAATAAGTTGGAACAATGGTAGAGCTAACCTGATCGGTAGTGTTTCCTAGAGCGTAACAAGTATGAAGAATAAATAATAAAGATTTTATGGTGAAAAATAGCAATTGCTTTACATGTACCATTGAATGACAGCTATAAAAATTACAAAGGATGCAATCAAAATTCTATTGATGTGTTTGGTTTGTGTGGATTCATATGGGGTCAATATACAGGGCCGAATGTGGAGTTCTCTTTGATATAAGCATCCAGTTTCGATTTGAAATGAAGGATCGTAGGAGCGTTCAACAATATCTTGTGATAGTGAATTCCACAGAAAGCAAATACGCACCGAGAAGAAATGACGTCTACAATCGAGTCTTGATTGCGGTATAACGAGACAACTTGAATGACTCCGTGCATTTTTAGGGGAACTAAGATTTATCAAATTGCGGAGAGGGTGATTTTCCATCTGCCGTATTTTATATGTAAAATCGGTCAATCCCAGCATGGCCATTCGCTCTTGGTATGGGATGTGCTGCATCCCATCAAGTAGCCTCGTCTCCCGGTGGTATATTTTATCCAGCAATCCAATGTCTTTACGCAACCACGGTGCCCGAGCTGGAATCATAAATTCTATCGTCGGATGGATGTAAGTATTTATAATGCAGGGAGCGTTTTAGGAGAGAACCGCCCAAATATTCTCCTCATCGTTTTGATATAACAAGAGTGTTGATTATTGTGTTTTAGCGGTTACGATTCCCCAATCAAACACTAAAAATTAGTTCTCTGTTTGATTTTCGTCATTAGTTGTAAACGGAACACATGCATCATGAAACAATGGAAAAATCCTTGGAACGTGTTTATCAATTTTTTAGATGTAATAATGAAGAAGAAGAAGAATACTTTATTCGTTAAAACGAATTTTCAGCTAATCAAATTAGTTTAAACACAAATTTTTAATGCGAATAAGAGAGACGTCAAACTTTGATGGTAAAGTTTGAGATTGCAAGTCACATTCAAATCCGAAACAGCTTCGGTTTCGTCTGCAGGCATTAAGCTTTGTGATGGAAGTTGGTGAAAAGTCAGGCTGCACGATTTTTAAACCCCCATGTATAAGTTTTCTTTCGCAATTTTCTGACCGGCGCAGAAAATTCCCCATCCTTCAAAATAAAAATATTGCGCAGCATTTAAAGCGTGCGGGGCATCAAACGTCCTTCGTTTACATCGCGACATGTTAAAACGTTCAAAAACAAAAGGTTCCGTGTTGACTGAAAAAATCAAAAGGCATGAAACCATTAATTTTGAGCACGGCCGATTCAAAGGCCCCGCTCCATATCCAATTTCTAGAAAACCGATTGGGTGAAAACCATGTTCAAATGAATAATTAACTATCGATTCGATTTAGAAACTTATTAGGCTTAATACCTAATTTATCAAACAAATTTAATTCCGAAATATTTCGAAACCAACAAACTTTAGGTTACTCATGAGTAGGTCAATTTCTTTAAAAACAATCAAGTCTCGATAACCGTACGTGCACCTTTTTTTTAAAAATTTTGAAGACGGACTGCCGAATACAATTTAAAAATTACCTTTTCTGTATTTTTTTCGTTTCACTATCTCCAGCAACACGAAACTGCAATCAAAAACTTGATGCGAGAAGCGGATGAAAAATTCATTCTAAATCAAACACAAATGCAGAAACAAATTGACGAATTAGAGCTGAAATATTCCGGGTTGGTTCAGAGAAGTGAACTGGAAACAACGGAACTGCAGCACGCGCTTCAGACGCTACGGTAATGGTGAACTAATATAATTCTTATTTAATTGAGCATTTTGTGCGGAAAACATTATGCAACGAAAGTGTTCGGTTCTAATGCGTAAACATTCAGTCCAGAATTCTTCCAGTATCGATCGCGATAGGACTTCGCGTATAAACTCAAGAACATCCTTAAACTGCCCAGTGTATTGTGGTGCTCACATCACCATCCCTTACACACCACAACCGGTTTCTGGCTGTTTGCCGTCATCAAGTGGAAACAGTAATGTTAGGTTCAGTGAGCCTTGAAACAGTGTCTTTTCTGACGGTAACGTTGGTTTTATGACAAAAATTAGGATGTTCTCTAAAGAAAATCTTAAGGAAGCACTATTGCTGATATCCCTCGCGTTGTGAACCTCCTTTAATCACTGTCGATCGTCGATAAGGACACGACTGCTTCATGCTCCACTGGTTTTCAGACGACTAAACAGCCTAATTCGAGATACAGCGCTCACAACGATATGCAATACTTGGCTGTTCGACTACAGTTACATACTTACGGAGTAATTTACGTTCAGTAACCAAGTGCGAATCTGTTCTGTGCATCATCTGTTTCTAGTTTCAATTGAGTGAATAGAAGATCTCAATTGTACTATTGCTCGAACTTTTAAATTTACTTTGATCATTGTTTTCACGTTCTCATGTGATCAGATCACCGATTGCAACCAATGGCATTACCATAACAACGGGAATAAACAATAGTCGGAAATCGTTTGACACTAGTGATATGTCATTCTTTGGTGATCTAGGAAGAAGTACTTTTCAAGTACATAGTGAAGGTTCTCTGATTAGATAAAATCTGAACAAAAGAAGAATTTTTGCAATGACCGTTTTAAGTTAGGCGCACAAATTTTGAAGGTCGAACGACTTGAACTGGTGTCGGTCAATTTTGAATAAGCTTCATTGGTAAACCTTACGGCATCGCACCAGTAATTTTGTTATCTATCGCAAAGGTTACTTCATGAATCATCTTCAATACATCTTTGTTACATTACCGATATTGTACTTGATGTATATATAGAAGTGGGGTCAAATATGAGGATGGGTGATTTCAGCGAAGCAAAGAAGAACCTGTAGATAATGTTACCTTAATTGTATCTCCAACCGCCGTGACCGACCTTGATCATGTGTTCATATTGATGGGAACCGAAAGATTAATCGATGGTGGAGGGCATCATCACTCAAGCAGTGTGTGATTCGTCAAAGACGAGCGCGGAGCATAAACGGTATGATGCAATCCAACTGGCACACGATTACCGAATGATCTGAAAAGAGATGTCGAGAGAGAGGAAGCTGGAAGTCGCTCGATATCCCGAACAAAACGCGTACATGTGCAAGCGTGTTGTAGCGTGTGGCATTCAAAATAACCTTGACCTTGTAAGCTGATCACGTGTCAGTGTATCCCCATCCCCATCGGGTCACAATCATAATCATATTCACGCCGTGTATTACCCAAACCTTTCCTAGTAAAATATTTGAACTACGTCCAAATGTTCCTTATTCTTCTCGGTTTTCTTCAGTGTCGTAAATCTCAATTGACTGCGGCTGACTCTCTGTAAGGATATAATAGTTTAGTACGGCTTCTTTTCTCATGCAAACTCGTTTTATTGTATCCAAGTATAGTTCGAGAGTTGTAAGCAACATTTATAAGCGTGTCAACGCTTGATGCGAAATAACTCTGTGATTATTTACGCCAACAAAGCGATCAGTTTTACTCAGTCTAATAGACAGTGGTTTTAAAGTAAAGCTTAGATAAAACAACGCACTGAAACCTAACTGGTTGTGCCAGCTTGTGGAGTGCAAAAGCAAAAATGCAGCATTGTTGTGTCAGGGCAGAGGTGGTGAGCGCTCCTGATACCGACCATCCAAAGTTTGGTAACGTGCATCGTAAGTAACAGATAATTTAGGGTAACAATTTGGTCTCCAATCTACCTGTTATTCCTTCTCTATCGAACCTATTCATTCGCCATCGGGTAGCGAAACTGCGTAACGGTTTACTGACACTTAATCGTCAGACGCTTAATCTCCAGACACTTAATTCCCAAGTCACTTCATCCACAGTCACTTAATCACCAGTTTGATAACTTCTGAAGAATGCAGAATACGTTCAAATGAATTTATATAGCAGGAGAGATATGCAATTGATTTTAAGAACATCAATCTTTCCGTAGTTGATTATCGCTGAATTGCTCGAGATGTCCTTGCGCATATCTCAGCATACTTCGTTTTCTGTTTGATGTGAACTCCAGCACTTGCTTGAAGAACAGCGGCCGTATGCAGTCGGCAATCCTTTCGCAAACCGTTAAGAAATGTCCACATGGTGGGATGTTGGCAAGAAAAGAGTGACTGTAGTGCATGATGCCAGCCTTCTACACTGGGGATGAAGTGACTTGATGGTTGTCTGAGGATGTCTGATGATTAAGTGTCTGGCTAGTAAGTGACCGGCCACTGACATAACCACTTCTTGAAAGTTTATCTCGACTCAATTGTACGAATTTGCAACATAATCGCTAACCGCGATTCCAACATTCTTTAACACGTAGTGAATAATTACTTAGCCAAATTATGTGATGATTGAAAAAACACAAATCGTGAACTAACTACGTCTAACCGGATTTCTATAGAGAACCACAATGACCTGAAAAGATATTCATGCCAAAATAGCGCGGTTTTCGGCAGGCATGGTGTGCACTCTAGTTTAGCAAAAGATGTTTCAGAGCTTACACGTATGTGTAAATCAATTTGCTGAATTTGTTAACCACTTATCCACTGTTTCAAAGCTTACTGAACCTAATCTTTTTATCTCCACCTGATGACAGCAAACAGCCAGAAACCGGTAGTGGTGTGTGTAAGTGCGGGGGATGTGAGCAACACATCACTTTGGTCATCCATTAGCGCCTTGAGTGCTTGACCACGAATCCCTATGTGATTCTATGTTTGAACATCGTGGTTCGTTGTACGAACTCTATGTAACAGTCGCATTCACGTATAACTTTGCTAACCACTTATCCACTGTTCCAAGGCTCACTGAAGCTAATCTTACTGTTCACCTGATGACAGCAAACAGCTAGAAACCGGGATTGATGTGTAAGTGCGGGGGATGGGAGCAACAATTTGCTTTAATTGACTTTAGATGAATGCCAGGAGATCATACGGTTGTAGTTCTTAAAGAGATACCCTCTCGTTGCTGGTGGTACCTCCTGTAATTAATTTTAGTGAAATATTTCCGATTACACGATTATTTCGCAAAGCTCACATGAGCATAAGTAAGATTGTGCACAATCTTCAAATGATGTCACTATGCCAGTAGGAGAAGCTAGAGGCGGTCTTAGTTGAATGAGCGGTAGTGTTGCGTTTATAAGTTTGCTCGGATCTGCCAGCTAGACGGTGGGGAGTCCTGGCTAAAGTGTTTGCCATTTTATCAGATGAGGACCACGGAAAGCAGGGTTGACTAGGTCCATCTTTATTACACCCGGATAGACAGTCACCACCCTCGGTTAAGGGAGCACTTTTGGCGTAATTTTCTCCTCCTTTGTGTCGCCTTGAGCAACATCTATTTTGGGTTGAATTGCGTTGGTAATTGTGTCTACCAAAAGTGGTTTAATTGTTTCCTCAAAATTTAGATAACAATTTTCCAAAATCTCTATTCAAGATTCTAGCTTTGCCTCAAGGGGAGGATTTCTAGGTGTGTCGCTAGTCTGTTTACTTCGACATGCACTTTATGCGTACCAAACGCCGAGAAGATTAACGTTGTTAATAAACGATACCACTTCCTGCGTTAGGGCGCAGCGCGTCTTCCAGGCTGGTGTCCCCGCGATCAGATATCGCAATGGCTAGTTACGCTTCAGGATATGTCCAGAAACCGTGTTCAATGGCGGTCTTGCACTAAGCATCTTCTTGGAGTGTTTGCTTAACCTTGTATGTTGTCAAGCGGAGTGATGAGAAAAGGTTGTTATGATGCATGACAGTAAAAGCCGCAAGGAAGCTGCCATGCTGATGTCGCTCTACTCGTTCAGGAAACATGTTTGAAAGCATGTTCCATTCGAGGTGTAGGCACCTCTTCCCAATTTGTTTGTGCTTACTCTTTTATAGAACCCGTAGCAATTTAAGTCCCACCCTTCCCCATCTTTTAGGATTTTACTTTTTCATGGTTGTATGGCAGTTAAGCATTCGGTACGTGCTACCGGTGTAATGCTGTCTGTGATGATGATGATGATGATGATGATGAGGGCTTTATCACAGTTGGTATGTACTTTACCCAAGCAGCCAAAACATTTAACTACGTGAGATTTAGCACGTACTCCTTTGTTGTACATATGACACGCATCACGTGCTGCCTTCTTTGTCTGGGGCATCGAGGGTCATCCCTGTTACAGTCCAGTGAGTGATGAGTCAGTTCAGTACACTTGGCGTACAGTTGTTTATCGACGTAGCTACGGTGGAGTGAATGCGTTGGGTCAGAGTGACGCGACCAGACAATAACGAAATGTCATTTGGTGGGAGCGAAGCGACAGTGCGAAGGCGAAATTTTTCGAAGTGCCCTAACCTGCCCTCGCAAGGGCGAATAGTATCAAAGCGACTAGCCGAAGTGCACTTCGCAATGGCGAAGCGAAGTGAATATTCGCTTCGCTTGGAACTTCGCTCACTTTAAATCCAAAGCGAAGTATTCGTTATTGGCTGGCGCGACCCAAGCGGT